>PVIR01040892.1:0-13071 GCA_004026965.1 Petromus typicus
TGAAATACAAATGATAGCTATTATTTTAGTAAATAACTGAATGCAACTCAGGTGCCAGGTGCTGTGGGAAGGGCATCAGATCCAGGGGAAAACCCGGCAGTCAGGAACCTGCCTTGTGGAGTCAAACGAAGAAGACAGTAGTAAGTAAGAGCAGTCTGTGTTACAAAGAGGAAGTGTATGGGTGCTATGGGTTGTTCTTGGTACCTTGAAGCAGGATGTCGGAACTTCAGCAGCACACAAGTGAATTACATCCTGAGTTCCAACGATGAGCATTTCGAAGCCAGTGTTTGGAGAACAGAATTAGTCAAGCTTAGCCCAATTGTTCTTTCTGCTACCAAGTGGTTCTTGTTGATGTGCAATTAATCCAAAGAAGTCAGAAAAGCACCCAGAGTGCAGCCCGCATGGCCTCCTGATTTAGAACTCCAGATACATGGTACAGAACTTGGAACTTGCCAGGAAGAACCACTGCCATTATGAAGTGAGGTCGATGTCCTAATCAGAAAGCCTCAGGCTTAGCTGTGTAAGCCGACCCCATCTGTAGTTCTCTGTAGCCCCCATGTCTCAAATGATCATGATTCTGACTTTTGCCCATGGCCCAGTCGATTAGTCCTGGAGATCAAGGTGACCACGTACAACTGAGATGCAGTTTCTCTCCATTAGTAGGACGCTTAGTAGGATCCATGTGAAAAGCAGATCCAAGGCTCCCATTTTGAAGTCACTTCTTTCTTACATGGTCTTTCTTTACAGGCTCTTGACCTTCCAAGTGAACAGTCAGCTGTGGATGCTGCTGGGTTGAGGTCCTTGAACTCCTTTCTCACACTGTAACTTTTTACCTTCCAGCTCAGTTCTGTTGACTTCCTCATTAGCCACTCTGAGCAATCTTTCTTCTCTCTCAACTTAGTTTTCTCATTTAAGAAGTACAAGAATCACCCTAGGAAGGAGGTTCATATGCAGCTCTTTGGGTCACCCCACATCATTTGAACAAGTCCATGATGGTTTGGTCTAGTCATCTCACAATACACGTTGGAAACACTGGTCTTAGTGAAGCCCGGATCGCCCCCCACCCGCCCCCAGCTCTGAAACATGGTACCAGAAGCCTTTGCATCGGTATCATCAACACTGGGCCACTGACACAGGCAGGGCACAGCCTGGAGGGCGTCCTGCACTTACAGATGCTCTACTGTTGCCAGTGAGACCTCAGGGCACATCTCAGTCCTCACCATCTGGACGAGCTGATTACAATATGCCTTTGGACTCTAATGTGTGACAATTTTTATTCTTCTCTTTCCGCTCAGGCCATCCCTGCTTCCTGCATATTCTCTCCGAGCCTTTGCCATCACTTTTTCTCCTGCCTTTGATATTTGTCCCTAAACTTCTGCTGGTCTTAAAAGCCCTATTCACATAATGTCTCCTTCATGACACAAGAGCTCTGGAAGGTCACTGTTCCCCAAATACAGATCCAACTACACAGCTAACTTCTGAGGCAGATATTTCTCCTCACCAGTTTGTAAACTCCTGGATGTCAGGAGCTATGGTTTGGGCCACATGTAGCACAGTCACTTATATATCAAGGAGTGTGAGGCTCATCAGTCAATACTGGCTAAATGAGGAAAGAGAGCACATACTGGCCTTGCTGGCCTCTGTCACTGTCCCTGGAAAACAAGCACAACCACCCAGGCAGTAGCTACAGAACATATTTCAGCCTGACGGATGGTGGCTGGGTCTTGCTTGGGGTTCTCTGAACTGCCGGAGCAGGACTTCATTATCCTTCCCATGTACCTGGCACCCATGATAAAGTCCTCAGGGAGCAAAAGTTACAGGCTGCGTTCTTACTACCATCACTCCACCTGTTGCACAATGGGAAACTAGTTTGGCCAACATTGTTAGAAATTCAGTATGTCCTGGGGACCGATGTCTCACAGTGTGGCAGTTAGGCCCAGGCACTAGAGCAGATTATCCCAGCAACCTCCCACCCACAAGCTTCCACACTAAGTGACTAGAAGTTGAGTGGGAAGAAATAATCAGCAAACTATTCAAAGCTGACAGGGAATAAAATATGCTCTAAAATTAGCAAGCAGTCTTCTCTCTCAAAACTTGAGATTGGATTCTCATATATTATTATTAGACTATATATAACGATCAGTACCTGCAAAAAACACCATCTAGACCTATATTTTCCCAAATTTTTGGTCTTGAGATCCATTTATACAGTAACAAAATCTAGACCAGCCATGTTTCAAACTTCTTAATCTCAAGATTATTTTATACTTTTAAAAAATAATAAGACCCCCTCAAATTAGGTCTTGGGAAAAAGCTCAAGAATTCTCAGATTACATTTTAAGGACCAGTGATATAGAATGACAAAATGTTTGGCAAAACAAAACTCAACCAACCCTTATAGTTCTCAATACCAGAGGTTGAAAGTAAACTGCATCCATTTAATCAATAAATATTACTGCATAAAGATTTTAAAACAAGTATGAAATAATTGAAAGTAAAGATACAAAGGATTGCAAAGTATCAACATATAAGTACAATGCTAAGTACTTGCTGTTGGCTTTTTAAATTGACTTTCACTTCACAATAAATCCTTTCCTTTTTCTCTCAGCAGGATAAATATAAAAGGAAGAGATGGCCCATAAGCATCTCCAAGGTGATTTGCCTGTTTTGTGTTACCAGCAGCCCTGGTTTGCAGTCTGTTGCATGTTCCCTATTCTTAGCCACTGTCAATCTTTCTCTGTGCAGCTCTGTCCCAGGACTCATGATAGGGGCCACATCAGCGGCTGTCTCACTTTGAAATATCCAATCTGGTCTGGCCAATATGACCCTCACAGAAGACAAGAGTGGATCAGGATATGAATTCCCTGGCTCTTCCCTGTGAGGTTTCCTTGGGTTGGCCATGTATTTTCATAAAAGATGACAGCTTCCTTCAGACTGTATCTTGACAAAACTCTCTTGCCTGGCAATTTCTGCCAACTTCCTCCTTTCCCATCCTTTAGGGAAGCAGTGCTTCTACCATTCCCAGAGCTCATCCACCAGGTCTGTTATGGTTTAGCTTTACCCCAAGTCTCATGCGTTCAGAGGTGGTTAGGAGAGGTGTGTCACCGGGAGCATTACCTGGAAGGATGTGCAATTTTTTTTTTTTTTCTAATACTGGGGCTCAAACTCACTTGCATGGTACTCATGCTGCCATTGAACTAAATTCCAGCTCCTGGAATGATGTGTTCTTGATCTTCCATTTTCTCTCTCAGGCTGTCATGAGTTGAGCAGTTTTCCTCTGCTGAGCTCTTCCACCATGCCATTTCTTTCTGGGAGCTGATTAACTATGGTCTGAGCCACCTGTAACTGTGAGCCAAACAAACCTCTCTTTTTTGCACTGCAAGTATTTTGTGCCAGCAACAAGAAAGCAGCTAACATAATACCTCACCTCATATCTCTGTAATTTGTCTGTTTGTAGGAACAACTTCCATGTATTATTTTCACTAAGCAGCCATCAGTTTGCTGATGGTGATCTTCCTAATGTTCATTAAAAATCATCTATTGATTATTTAAGACATTCAAGAACTGCCAGTCACCTTTGTGCTATTTCTTGCTGCTCCTGGCCTCTTCTGTAGGCTCCCAGGAACTCTTGCTGCCACACTGATAGGTCTAAGACAAAGCTGCCCAAGATGCTTGGTACCTCCAGGCTAGGCCAGTGGCAAGTGAGACACTTCTTATTTGTAGCCACCAAACACTATGGGTGACACAAATGGCTGTGATGTGGGACATCAAGGCCAAGTGAGTGCCTGGAATGACTGCACAGGACTTCCAAGGAAGAAACCACCAAAGTCATATCAACAATGTGGACCAGCCAAAGAAAAAATAGAAGCTAGAGAGTGGGTTTGGTTCCCAGCTATGCACCTAACCTAGACTGACACAACACTTTGCTTTTTTAAACACTGCTGCTGATGTGAAATTGTGAAAATAATCAGTTAATCCTGTCCCTTGAGGCTTTTTGTGGTAGGAAAAGTGATTAGGGGCTGAAATAATTGCTGCCTTGACTTTTTGCGAGTAGTTTATCTGAGATCAATTAAAGCTACACTTGGTATTTTTTTTTTTAAAAATCTGTTTTAATTCAGTTATTTATATTTTAAAAATATTTCTTACTCTGGTAGCTCCTTTAGTTTATTTAGATTTTCATTGGTATTTCCATTTCGACCAGCGCTGTGATTTCTCATCATCCTGTTCACTTTCTTTCCCTCTTCCCATCCTCAACTTTGCCGAGGTCTTTCCAGAGGCTGATTCCTCCTTAATTCATAAACTTGAGACCATTGACTTCAGTAGGTGATTCAGGGAGAAATGACACACCCAGAGGCCCTCTTCCTCAGAATTTTCACAATCTATTTGGAGCTGATTTCAGGCAAAAATTAGGTCTTGACCTGAGTCCTCAGGGGGACCAGGGAGCAGCGGTGACCACTCAGAACTCAAGAGTGCCGGATTCTCAGGGCAGTGTGGCTCAGCTTACCCGGAGCTCTCTGGGCTGGGCTTGCAGTGTCTCTCACAGCGGGTCTCCCTTCCTGCCTATTACAAAGGCCTCCTCCTGAGGGCCTGGAAATCATTAGCCATCCATGCCAGCACCAGCTCTAATTCCGCTTTCTTTCCCAAGTCACTTTCACAGACCGCACCTCCCCCAACTAACACACATTTTATGCAAAATCGGGATACTGGATACAAGATCCATCCCCAAGGGCCCTGCGCAGTTTCTCTTTGCAAAGATGAGTGGAAATCTGATTCCTGCAGCCCAGCTTGCTCCACTGCCTTTGGTGGGGCAGGAGTGAGACCTTGGCCCTGTTTCCCCCTTCCTTTCTCTTCTCACTCACAACCCATGTCACCGGCAGCATTGGTAGTGACCCTAAGACAGAACACTGTCGTTCTCCATAATTAGCCAGGCTGCTGTAATAGCACTACGCTGACAGCCTTCTTGCACCTAATAAATTATTCACACCACTGAAGTGTCATTGGCTGTCACCTTCAAAATAGGTCATTCACACTAGTGTTTTTGGAGGTGAAAATTGTGCAGTGATGGTAACAAATTCAAGTGCGCTGGTTTAAGTGAATCTCCAAAGAGGCTCCTCCAAACCTTCCTATATTAGACATCTTGCATTGAATCCCAACAGTGTTTTCCTCATACACAGCCTGAAACAGCTACGTGCTGGCAGCAGGGAAAGCCCGGAAGGAGGCTCCGTTTCAGCTCCTTTCTACCCTGCTTCTTCCCTAGAGGGCCCCAAGGGGCTACTTGAGAAAGATAAATGTGAACACCTGCTCCTGTTTGTTCCCTGCACACGGGTCATGCTAAGTCAGAAGGGACAACAGGTTCCACACAGCAATGGGACACAGGCCTCTCTGAGAAGCGCTCACAGCCCTGGACACCACACGCACGAGGAATTCCAGTTAAACAGCTGCCAGCTGGGTGGCCTGTGTTTCAGACCTGAATTCACTGACACTAGGGCCTCTTCATCAGAGTGACTTGCCCTGTTGTCGTCAGGAGATGCACTATTCAACTCAAGTGCTTGGTGGACACAAATATTGCCATATCTGGGAGAAAACACCCAGTGTATTATTTTACTGGCTTTTCAGGATACAAAGCACTGTCTTGCAGTAGTAAGAACTATTTTTTCATGGTACTAGAATAAAGACAAGTAACTAAACTCATAGACTGAAAGATTAGAGTTAAAGTAAAAGTGGATTCCCGTCTGCTAGCTATTGTCTGTTACATGTACATGCTGTTGAATCTCAAGGTAGGGAAGAAAGGGTTGGAGTCTAGAATGGGTAGTGACCCCTGGCCTGACTCCTGTAGGAAGGAACAGACCCAAACCTCATTAGGTCTCTCTTCCTGCTAAGATTCTATGAATATACAGCAGGGAGCAGATGGGCAAGAAGGGCAGGCACTTGAGTCTGGAGCATGTGCATGAAACAGGCTAGCAGGTGCAGACAGCTCACGGGCGCGTTTGCACATTTGCACATTCGGCGTGTTAATCTGACACTGCTCCAACGATGCCTGGCTTTCACCTCGAGACGGGCACTCCCACCCCTGCCGGGTTATCCAGCCCTCCCTGGGGTCTTCCCTTATCTCCCTGTCATATTTCCAGCGGTCTGCACTGCTCTCAGGAACCCTCTGCCTACGGACTTTGCCCAGTCCTCTCAGGCGACAGTAAATCTATGCCCAATGTTCACTTCCACCCATGACGCCTTACAGTCAACACTTCAGCAGCTATTTCACACGCCCGCGATGCCGAGTACTGAGCACGGAGCTTCTGGGGAGTTGGTCAGTACTTTTCTGGATACTGTTATTTAGCGGGACTCCTGACCTTCCCTGTCAGCGGCCTTCCTCACCGTGGGAGAAGCAACATGGTCCTACTGAGTCTAAGGTCCCTGCTGGAGTTGTCCTTGCCTTCTTTCCGCCGAGCCCTCTGGGTCAGCCTCAGGCCTGGCCGCCTTCTTTCAGCCCTCCTCTGGAAGAGCACAAGCCTTCTAACTGGCCTCTGCTTTTCTTCCGCGCGTCCGGTCTTTATTTCTAAGGCCACACCCAGCGTGATCTTTGGTATAGTCCGTTGGAGGACATCATTTGGCTTAGTACTGGCCACTGGCTCCTGACCTCCGACAGAGCACAAGCTCAAGTCCTCGCGGCTGGGACCCCTTCCCCAACCTCTCAGAGCTCATCTTCTCCTCTCTACTTCCTCCCTACTGCGCAGCGCCTGCCCATCTCCCCATCAGTCTCTGAATATTCTCTCCCAGACATCATGGGCATGCATCAGCAAAGCCTTCCTGGACGACCAGGCCTTATCTTTCTTTCCCTGCACTTAATTCCTCTTAACACTTTTCTCTCCCAACTCACCGCATTTCTTTCTGTATGTCCATATGTCCATCTCCCTCTCCTACCATGCAGTGTAACTGCGCACTGTCCTAGTCACTGATGTTTCCTGAGAGCCACAACAGAACCAATCCCAGCTCGTGACACAGAAAGGAGCAGAGATCTCATCTCCCCAAGGAATTCAGAAATGGCGGGAGGGGTTTCCTCGTCTCCGTGAGCTGCTTCTCTCTAGTCAAGCCTGGGTAGGCGCTAATCTCAGAGTATTTACACGGAAACCCCCCAAATGGCTCCCAGTTAGGCAGAAAGCAGTAGAACAAGTCCCACACTTCACTCTTGCGTGTGCTGCGGTGCAGGAAACAAATCTTTTTAAGATCTTGTTGGATGAGCTCCACAGGGCATGGGAGTCCAGCTCCCTCCTCTTACAGCGCATGGTCTAGAAGAAGAAATGGCTCCGCCGACTTTCAGGAACTGCCGAGCTCTTTCCTGTGGTTTTGGTACACCTATTCTGAATTTCCCCCTCCATGAAATCAATCAATCAATCTATCTATCTATCTATCTATCTATCTATCTATCATCTATCTTCTTTTATCTCACCATCCATCACTTATGTTCTTGATAAAATACATATAGTATACGTTGTCGCATCTTAGCCATTTTTATGTGTACAATTTACTAAGTGTAGAGTATATTCCAACTACCCTGTAACCAATTAGCAGGACACTTCAATTTCACGAAATGCCCTTTAAACTCTATGCCCTTTACACAACAATTTTGGAGTCCCTCCTCCCCTTGGCTCCTGGTACCCACCATCTACTTACTATTCTAATGAATGTTGATGACACACCTAGTCACACCTAGAGTAGAATCATACAGTACTTAACTTTTTTTGAGATCAACTGATTTCACTTAGCACAATGTGCCTCAGGTCCACCTGTGCTATAATGTGTGTCAGTGCGTTATTCCTCTTTCAGGCTGGACATGACCCATCCTTGGTATGGAGGACTGCTCTTCCCATGCCCATTTTACCCAGTGGGTCCTTGTTGGCATTTTTTTTTTTTTTAGTTTTTTTGAGACAAGGTCTCGCTTTGTTGTTCAGGCTGGTCCTGAACTCAGCCTCGAATTCAGCAATCCTCCTGCCTCTGTCTCCCAAGGGCTGGGATTACAGATGTGTGCCACCATGCCCAGCATTGTGGTATGTGGCTACTGGGGATTAAATCTAGGTCCTTTGCTTGCAAGGCAGGTGCTGGAACCACTGAGCTAAATCCTTTGCCCATTGTTGGCGTCATCATGAATTATACTGCTATGAATACAGCATACAAAAATTTTCCCAACACTCTGCTTTCAGTTCCTTTGGGTACCTAACCTGAAGTGAAATTTCTGGATTGCATGGCAATCTGATTTGTACTGTTTCATGGAACTGCCAGACTGCAGTTCTAGCGTGGCAGTACCATTTTACACTACCATCAATTTAGATTCCGACCACTGATGCATAAGATTTACCTACCTCTCTTCAATAGTGAGATTTTCTTCCCCCCGTGGCAAGTCAGAACTGCTCAGAGAAGCCTCAGAGAGTTAAGCATTCCTCTTTCTTCTAATGCTTAGCAACTAGGAGATGAGTGGCCCCCTCTGACTGTGCACGGGTGTGTGTGGCAGTGTGTTTAGCTATCGTGTCTATTTGAAAAGGCTTCCTTGTTTGCCAATTAACATGCAGGTTGTGTAGAACCACCATGGTCTGTTTTACAGATGTGGGGCAGTTGGCAACAGCCAGTACTGTTCTGTGATGATCAGAGCTCTGAAAATCCTGTGTAACCTCCTAGATTTTCCATTTGTGGTTTCTTTGGAAGACGCTGCTCGAAGCCTGGCAGCCTTACTCCTTGGTGAGGTGGGAGATTAGTGTGGGTCATAAAGCCAGGAAGATAGCCCTGCCCATCCTGCCTATTGGCCACTCAATACAAGTAGATCTAAGAGTGGCAGATCTTGGAGACAGGTGAACCTAGAGTCACACAAGGAGAAGGGGCCTTTGAAATGGTTCTTATGTTCTGTCTTCTTCCACCTTAGTTCAGTGGGCTGGGAAGGTAGATCCTCAGCCTCTGTGTTTCTCTCCTCATGGGATAACAGCCCTCTGTCTTGAGTCACTAATTTTTTATTCATCTTACCAAGTATCACAAACAATGCAACATGATGACGTTCTCTTCATCATCACGTCATGATGCATTCTATTCAAAAGAGTTTTTTTTTTTTTTTTAGACAGGGTCTTGCTTTTGTAGTTCAGGCTGGCCCTGAGCTCAGCCTCCAACTCACATCACAGCAATTCTCCTTTCTCTGCCTCCCGAGTGCTGGGATTACAGGCGTGAGCCACCACGCCTGGCACTGTGGTATGTGGTACTGATTGCTGCTGGGCGTGAGTCTCCACACCCAGTATGGTATGTGGTTACCAGGGATCGAACCCTGGTCCTTGCGCTTGCAAGACAGGAGCTGGGACCACTGAGCTAAATCCCCGGCCCTCTTCAAAAGAGTTTTAAAGATAACCACAAGAGGGATGTTACACTGAGGATCATGAGAGGACCCTCCAGCAAACATGAAAAGGGCTTAGAGGAAAAGATAGTTAAGAACCTCAGTAACATACGGGACAAAACACTTTGGAAATTGATGATCTAAACCAAGGGCCAAGTAGTAAACATTTTTAGGCTCTGGGCACCAAGAGGTAAAAATGAAGAAATGATGTAGATATACATAATGAGAAAGAAAACAAGATCTCATAGATTTTATTGACAAAATTCAAACTATCATAGTTTAGCACAACTTTATTTTTCAGTAGTAACAGTCTACTAAGGAGATGAAGGGAATTCTTTGGGGAGGGATAAGATTGTGCTTAATTGGCATTAATGCCTATCATTATGTCAGTTGCAAATGTTCTTGTGTAAAAGCCATTCTTATCTTGAAGTCTGCACAAAAATAAGCAGGGAGCAGGCCAGGACTTGTTAACCCTACTAAAGCCAAGAGCAGTGCAGAGAGCCACTGGGCTGCTGAGGGCAGCTCCAGCATGTATGTCATAAACCCCTGTCTTGAGCACAACATCAATGTCAGGAGAACAAAAGGGCTTTTTCCTGGCCTGCCCATTACCATCTATCTATACTATAAATGACAAGAAGTGTTGTCTGTTCATACACAGAGCATGTAGCTTTTGACCACTGCCAGCTGTTGGTCTAGGTGTGGGAGGATCTGCAATGATATTTTTCTGGTCTAATCTGTCACAGCTGGTACCATTTGCCCCTTAATTGTGTACTCTGATCATAACTTCCTTTTTGAGGTGCTTGGGATCGAACCCAGGGCCTCATACAAGCTGGGGAATAACTGTGCCACTGAGGTATACCTCTAGCTCTTGTAAAATATTTATTTGGAGACAAGGTCTTGCTAGAATGCTTGCCATGTTTCCCAACCTGGTCTCCAACTTGCAGTGCTCCTGCTTGAGCCTCCCAAGCAGCTGCGATTGTACGCCAAGCATGTGGCACTGTACAGGGCTGGTCATCATTACTTTTATGAGCCATACTTATAAGTATTTCTTGATTAGTTCACAGACAGTTGATCCTGTTATCATGTTCACTCATTTCATGTGGTAGTATCATTGAACGACAGGCTAATGTTTATCTTCCTGTACATTTGTGTGCCATGAATGTATTTATATACATCTAATACACATATATTATACAAAATACCCATAAACCAATTATCATGATTTCCCACAAAGGGTTTTACTGTGAAAATGTTTAAAAACAAATGAAAATGAAAATAAAGCCAAAGTACTAACAGAAGGAACATGTAGAGGCTTCATTTAAAAATCTTAATTTCTATTTTTAAATTATATATATATTTATTTTATATATTTTTAAATTATATATATATACATATATATATATATATATATATATATATATATATATATATATATTCCCCCAATGAGTGATAACTTTAAATGAGAAATGGTTTTGCAAATATACAAAATCCAATTTATTCTGGAAATAAGCCCTGTGTATGGTTAAAGGTAGTGTAAAAGACATGATTCTTTGCCCCAGCACTACAGGACAAAGCCGGGGGACCCTCTCTGCAAGAACACTGTCACAGGGAGTATTGCTCTTTAGTACCCAGAGCATTCCAAAGGAGACTTGACTGATTGAAGCAACAAGAAGTAGGGAAGAAACCAGGGACTTGTTCTGTGCCACGAAATGGGATTATCCTGTGTCCTGCGTGGTTATATGGTGGAGATCAGACAGTGGCCAGGTTTGCTATTTATGAAAAAGAGACAACTCTATATTCCCAGGAAAGCACACGAAGTGAGTGATCTCAGTAGCTCTGCTCAGGTCAGCTTTTATTAAGGCATCTGTTTCTGGTTTGTGACAAAGGCAGGAGTGGAAGAGGGGAACTGGGACTTGGGAGCATGAGACACCTGCGAAATTCTGAGTTAAATGATAACGGATTTCATGTACCAAGCCCTTTTTGACTCAGTTATCTTGCAAATTACATCACAACTTCTGTGATCACCATCACCACCATCACCAGTGCAACTTTATGATCACTGTAACCGTCACTACCATCACCAGTACAACCTCTGTGACCACTATAATCATCAGCAGCAGCAGCATCACCATCTTTACAATTAGCACCACTGACATCATCACCACCACTGCCATTATTACCACTGCCTCCATGTGGAAGAAAGAACTGAAGCTTCTGAAGCTTAGGTAATTTACTAACTTGATACACTGAACTCAATCTATTCAGTTCAGATAGTTTGTTTCACTCTATGGTTGTCTTATTTTGTCACTGCTGAGACAAAATACCTGACACCTAAAGTTAATGGAGAAAAGGTTTATTTTGACTCACAGTTTGTGGAGGTTTCAGTCTTGAGTCCGCTGGCTGTGAGACAGGGCAGCAAGACAGAGGGATCACAGAGAAGAGACGGTCATGGCAGAGCAGGCAGCAAGCAGCAGCAAAGCATCAAAACAAGTCTCTCTCTCTCTTTTATTCCATCTAGGCTACTGGCCTTTTGGGTGGTGCTATTCACAGCCAGGCTGGGCCTTCTCACTATCCACACTCATAATCATGCTAAACAAATCAGTGGATAACTTCGGTACCACATACCCTTAATCCCAGTATCACATACCCTCAACCCAGCTAGTTCCAAAAAGCCACATGTATGAATACATGAGAATCTAGGGGAACATTTAAATACAACCCATAATAACAGCGAACGGATACTTTCCCTCATTTTAAAAGTCTGAATGTCAAAAAAAAAATCAAAAATTTAAAAACAGTGACAGCCTCAGACTTTCTGTATGCAAAATTCATACCATAGCAATATGGACGCCGTGCCTGGTCACCTTCTGTAAGCTGTTCTCAGGGGAAGCGCTTGACACAAATTCAAACTGTAGATCACTCAAATCATGAGGCATTTTAAAGTTTAAAGAAACATTTTATTATGCTTGATATTAATGGAGATTGTAAGGAAGCTGAAGAATACCGTGCTCCAAAGACACCCTTGGTAACCCTTCAACATAGGTACACAAGTCAGGGCAGAAGAGTTTATTTTCTCTGATATTTCAGCTATGTGAGTTAAATGAAAGGAGTTAGGAGCAACTTTCACAAATTATACTTGTGTATTGGACTATATCGCATATTTTCATTTTTCTATCACTTTATCAGAGCATTGTGTTACTACAAATAGAAACATCCTGCCACAGAAAATACTTATGTATTTATTCCTTCTCAGAGTTTTCTGAAGGGTAATTTGACTCAACATGTGAACTGAAAAGGAAGTTATTTTTTCTTTTCTAGCTTATTACTTGTAACTGTGAATAAGGAACTCAGAAAAAAATCAGGAGGGAGGACGGTCCTTCCTTCTTGCCACTCGTGTTGTTGTACAGTGGAAAAACGGGCATGCTCAACTCTCAGCAATCCAGAGACAAAGAAGGGAAAATATGTGTGGTGGTGATACCACATCACCATTTCGCAAAAGAGTGATGCGTTACTTTTTTCTTTATTTTATTTGGAAAAGATTATTTAGGGATGAAATTGTACTACAGCAATAGATACTTTTGAAAATCAGTTTATCTGTTAACAAGTTTTACTGATCTTTCTACAAGCATTTTCTCTCTTCTTCAGTTGGGAAATAAGTCACACTGCCCTCCTTATTAAGTTTCCATTTCCTTCACTTTTATTTAGGT
>PVIR01040893.1:0-13050 GCA_004026965.1 Petromus typicus
TTTTTTTTTTTTTCCTCTCTTTTCTTTCAGTCCCAGTGTTATCAGTCTATTTGGCACTTCAGGTATTCTGTGACCAGCTCCTCATACGTCAAGAAAAGTAACCAAGATGGAGCACAAAACGTCAAAAGAAAACAAGTCCGGGAACTCGCAGAGTAATAACTAAACCCTAGCAGAAGCCACCAGGTTGGTGGTTTCCCCTCCTCTCTTTCTAGAAGAGAGAACAAGCCTAAAGCTAACCCGCAAAGCAAACAGGAGAGCAAGGTCGCGACCCTAGGTCACCGCCGCCCACGCGGCTCCCGCCCTGCAGCGCAAAGCCACCTGTTAGGCCCGAGCCTCACCTGGCAGGAAAAAGGAGACGCCTACCCCGCGGCGCGCCGGACGCGAGGGCGGCCCGCGCGGAGCTCGCCTCTCCTCGCCAGCGCGGCGAGATCCCCGGCGGCATGTGGGCTGCCCCCGGTCCCGGCTGCCCTGGCAGGCGGGTTGCAGACGACCGCGGCCCCCGGCCCGCCGCTCGCGCCCGCCCCTGGCCGGAGACCTCCGCTTCTCCCAGCCACGCCGCCGAGCGATCTAGGCGGCCCGCACCGCCGGTCCGCCCTCCTTCTCCTCCTCTCCGGGCGGCGCGACCCGCCCTGCCGCCCCTCACCTACCTGGTCGCGGAGTTTGAGGAACGCCATGGCGGTCGCCTCCGCGCCCACTCCAGCCTGCGCCGCTCCGGGGCCCACTGCTGCCGCCCCACAGCTCCAGCCGCTCCCCGAGGCCGGCGGGTCGGCAGCGGGCTGCGCTGAAGACACCGCGGGTAGGGGGCGGCACCGCCGCCCGCGGCCGCGAGGTGAGAAGCCCGGCCGGTCCCGCCTCCTCCTCCGAGGACTCCCCGCCCTCTTCCTTCCTTTCTTTCTTTTTCCCTCGGCTGCCTCCACACGCAGCCCCCGCCGCCGCCGCCGCCGCCGCCGCCGCCTTCTCACGCCCCCTTCCCGAAATACCCCGGCAGCCCCAGCCGCGAGCCGCTCCAGCCCGCGGCAGCGGCGGCATCCAAACTCCACTCCACAATATTGCCACCACCGCCCGCCGCGATTGGCGGCCGCGCGGGGGAGAGGCCAGAGTAAGCCGAGCGCCCATTGGCCACGCCGCCGCGTTCGCTGGGGTTCCGCCCCCTGCCTCCCGCGGAGGGCGGAGGCTGGAGGAGGAAGAGGCGTGGGGTGGGCGCGAAGCCGCGGTGCGTGCCGCGCGGGAGAGCGGAGGAGAGCTGGCCGGGGGAGGTGCGGCCACGTTCCCCGGCTTCTGGGCGCGCGTCCCGGGCGCAGTGGGCGGAGTCCAGGGCTGTAGGTTGGGGGTGAACGGCTCGCGTTCGCACGTGGACGTGGAGTGCGGACGGCCACACCGAGCGGGAATGGAGAAGGCGGCCAGGGGCCGGAGAGGGTGTGAGATGGGCGCCTGGGGGTTGCTGCCATCTGGAGTGGCGGATGGAGAGGGGTGAGCCGAACTCGTCCCGAGAGAAAGCACTGCGCGCTTGGGTTTGGAGAGGTGAAGAGGCCGAAGGATTGGCGTGAGCGGTGGTCCCCGGAGGGGACTGCTGCCCTCTGGGGGTTGGTGGCTGAGAGCTGGGGTGTGGGTGGCGGTGGCGGGACCAAAGGGGGGAAGGGCGTCATCTTTGCACCGAACAGGTCGCGGACGCCTTAGCCTTTCTCTGCCCGAAGTCCCAGTCCGAAGCAAGGCTGCTTGCCCTCCTCTCGAAAGCTGCCCAGCCAGCCTTGCGTTTTCCCCCCTTTCTTCTTTCGTGACGGAAAGGTTTTGTCTCCATCTCGAGAGAAATAAATTCTTTGTAAAAAGATGTGCAGTATTTCCAACAAACAGTATCTTGGATGGAAAAGAGGATGTCTCCCTCGCCCTGCCACGCACACCCCCACACCACCCTACAGCTCTGAATTGGCTTTTCTTTTCTTGGGCAGCCGCGCACTGTTGCCATTCCAGGCTTGTGTGGGAGAAGGTTGTCCGTCCGCCCGGGTGGCTCCAGATCTTGGTTGATAAAAGGTACAGATGGGTAGAACACAAATGTGTGACATCAGGCTTGGTTTTAAAAACTCCCCTTTTTCCCCCACAGCAGTTGTGTCTCTTGGGACAGATTTCATTTAGAGGATCAATCTGAGCCTAATGGCAGTCTAGAGAAATGGGGACTTTTGCCAGGATTGTCACTTCATAATGCTGCATTTAAAACATCCTTTTTCTTCTAAAAAATGAGAGTATCATATAAAATCAAAATGCTGATTAATAGTATGCATGATCGTTCCACTATTTGTGACATACCCATGCCATGATTCTGTTGAAACCGTTATCTAAAATTACATTTCTCATAACAGGATTTTTTCTTGTTTAAAATGGAGGGATTCTCCTTGCTGCACTGTAACAATCTTGAGCCTAAAAAGGAAATCAAATGGCTCTGGCTTTGCATTTTTTAAAACAGTACCTTCTTTCTCCATCAACTCCAGCAGATAGGGATACTCAATTTGTCATCCAAACTGCCCTTATCAGCTCAGTTAAGGTGAATGAGTTAATATTGTGAAAGCATGGATTCTACAAAACAAAGATGTTGTAATATTTCCAAAGTACTTTTTTTTTTTTGAGACAGGCTCTCACTGTGTAGTCCAAACTGGCCTTGAACTCATGTTAATCCTCCTGCTCTCCTCCCCACGGGGCCATGTACTTAAATGGTGTCAATCATGTTTTTCTCTTCTTCTGCCACCACACTCTATGCTAAAGTACTTTGTGATTACAAGTCACCTTTGTAAGTAATTTCCCATGTCCTATAACCAGTGGAGTTCTACCTTAATCAAGGAGTATAAAAATTTACTCTCGGATTGGAGATTTAGCTCAGTGGCTCCGGCGCCTGTCTGGTAAGCGCAAGGTCCTGAAGTGCGATCCCCAGTAACTGCTCACCACAATGCCATGTGTGGTGGCTCACACCTGCAATCTCAGCACTCAGGAGGCAGAGGCTGGAGGACTGCTGAGTTTGAAGCTAGCCTGGATTACATTGTGAGCTCAGGGCCAGCCTGAACTACTGAGCGAGACCCTGTCCAAAAAAAAAAATCTACTCTCATTCATACATATCCCTGTACCCTGGATGTTATGTCCAGGTATCAGCACACACACATAGACACACGCCTCTCTGAGTAATCTCTTGAATTAAAATTCTAGAATTTGAAAGCCTAATAACTTGATTTGGAACATAGCAAAGACAGACTTTAGAGAGCATACAAGTTCTTTAGAGACCATGAATTGAAATAATGGGCCAAAATGTGCAGTTTAACAGGTGTTGTGTTTAATTAAACAGTTGAGAGACCTCTTCTGAAATCTTCAGTAATTACTGACAGTGTTCCACAGTATACCATAAGTACCCTGTGAGTCGCCCTGACAGGATGCATTAGACTTGCTGAGTTTTCACCCTACCCGGAATACCATTTAACCTCTCTGCATCTCAGGGTCATCATGTGTAAAAACTTAGCATGACATTGCCTGGTTCTCTCACATAAGCAAAATAATGATAGGAAAAATCATGAGAACTCTGAAGACCCATCCGAATTTAACAGTATTATAGCAACTACATTTTCATAGATGATAATGATTATTGAGAAAAATAGAAATAAAAATCTATATAACTGAACAGTAAATGAAATAAGATATTTTAAAATGGGATTACTCCTGCTTATTACAAAATATTCACATATTAAAGGAATTTAATTCACATCTTAGAAGCCAATGGGGCCATGTACTTAAATGTTTTTTTTCCTCTCTTTTACTTCTTTCTTTTTTCCTTCATAGCACTTTTATTCTCTCTAATTAGATCTAGAAGCCCTGGTCACACAGTAAGTACTCCACAATCATAAAAGAGCTAGTATTTCTAACAAATCTGAAGTAGTGACTGATTGGTTGGTTTAGATCCATATGCCCATGCCTCAAGCAATCACTACTGCCAAGTTTGGAAGCAACAGTAGCCTCCAGAACTCACATTTAAAATGAATGACAAGGTGGCACATGCCTATAATCCTAGCATTTGGAAGGCTGAAGCAAGACAATCTCAGAGTGGGAAAACAGCCTAGGCCATATGAAGTTTACTGATAACCCCTAGAAAGGGTTTTGGGAAAGAAGTATAAGTAAATCTAATTGGAACAAGTTAAGATAGAATAAGAAGTTTAAAAGTGGGATAAAGAAAACAGACAACTCTTTCCAAGAAGTTTTGTTTAAAAGGACAGTAGAGATGCTGGACATGGTGGCGAACTATAATCCCAGCATTCAAGAGGCATGATACCATAATTTTGAACAGAAGAAATATCTAAGACCCATGAAGAACTGCCTCTTAATAGAAAGTTTAGTTTTCAATAAGACCATGGATACCTTATTTATTGTAAGGGGTAGAAGTTGGGCATTGAGGAAGGGAGATTTTTAGAAAAGATACTGGTCACTTTCTTCTTGCTTGATCTTGTTTTTACCCCAGTGAATCAGTAGGTGAAGGTACCAGGTGAGGGTGAAGAGCGGGCAACTTCAGGTGGGAAAAGTGAGCAGGATATGCCAAAGGGAATGGATATGCCAAAGTTGAGAGTTGATGGAAAAAATGTAGAATTAGAGTCCTGCTTAAGGCCTGCCTAAAGTTTGTGATCATGGTCTTAAATAATACAATTGCAGGAATGGGGATATAGCTCAGTGGTTCCGGTGCCTGTCTTACAAACCCAAGGACCCGGGTTCAATCCCCAGAAACCACATAACAATACTGGGCGTGGAGACTCACCCCAGCAGCAATCAGTACCACATACCACAGTGCCGGATGTGGTGGCTCACGCCTGTAATCCCAGCACTTGGGAGGCAGAGGCAGGAGGATTGCTGTGATGTGAGTTTGAGGCTGAGCTCAAGGCCAGCCTGAACCACAAAGCAAGACCCTGTCTCAAAAAACCTTAAAAAAAAAAAATTAAATAATACAATTGCAACTGTTTTATCCAGGTTTGTTTCATTTGCCTGAACGCAGGGACAGGGATGGCTTTTCCCAGGATGGGTGTTTTTCCAGGTAAGTATGATGGAGGAAGAAACAGCAAGGGCATTCCAGGGGAACACAGGCGATGATTATAGTGGTGGACCGTGAAACCTAGGGGACAGAGAGGAAAGGAAAACTGGGAATTTTGATGGGACCAAAAGATTAGTCCTAATGAGAGTAAAGAGTAGCTAAAATGAAGGTATAAGAATAGGTGAAGTGGGGGCTGGGGACTTAGCTCAGTGGTTCCGGCGCCTATCTTGCAAGCGCAAGGGCCCAGGTTCGATCCCCAGTAGCCACATACTATACTGGGCGTGGAGACTCACACCCAGCAGCAACCAGTACCACATACCACAGTGCCGGGCATGGTGGCTCACGCCTGTAATCCAGCACTCGGGAGGCAGAGGCAGGAGGATTGCTGTGATGTGAGTTTGAGGCTGAGCTCATGGCCAGCCTGAACCACAAAGCGAGGCCCTGTCTCAAAAAACCTAAAAAAAAAAAAAAAAAAAGAATAGGTGAAGTGGGAAGACAGGAGGTGGTAATAAAATAATGAAATGCTTAAAATAAAGATTATAGAACATGGTAAGTGAGTGGGTAGCTGGGATGGAGTAGAGGAAAATATCAGTGGAGGTGAGGAAATGAGGAAAGTGAGGAGGCAGACTCTCAGATGGGTCATTTAGACCAGACCTTGCCGAAGTCACCAGAGTACGCAAGTGGAGAGGAAGGCAGTGAGCCAGGTGCTAAAACTGTTCATGAATGGTGGGAGTGACTGCAAAGCTCGACAACCACTGAAGCAGAGGAGGGTGGTGAGCGCACCTGATAGCAGACTATTCTCCCATCTAATAAATATTTACTAGTGTATGATCAAGTAAATTAAACCCTGGGAAAAACAAATTACTAACACACCCTCGGGCATTGTCTGAACTAACTAGAGGATAATACATACACTCTTCCCATGCTAAGTGATAGAATAAACATCTCAAGATGGTAAGGCAGAAAAGAACAAACTAATGTTTAAAGAAATAAATTCTAGTTCCAGCCTGCCAATAGTAAGCTTGGATATATCACTTAACTTGATTCTCCAGGCCTTCCATCCCATAATTATAAAGATAATGCCATTTTCAAAAGAAAGTTAGGAAACGGTAGGGGATTTAGCTCAGTGGTTCTGGTACCTGCCTTGTAAGCGCAAGGTCCTGGGTTCAATCCCAGTAATGACATAAAACAATGCTGGGAGTAGCAACTCGCCCCCTAGCCATCAGTACCACATTCTACCACAGGGCCCAGTGTGGTGGCTCACTCCTGTAATCCCAGCACTCAGGAGGCAGAGGCAGGAAATTTGCTGAGATCAGGACCAGCCTGAACTACAAAGTGAGACCTTGTCTCAAAAAACTAAAAAAGGGAAAAATATGCCATAATTATCCAAATTTTACAGAAAGAGGAAGTTAAAACATCAGTGACTCCCATATTTGTCTGGCGTTTTATGTGAAATCAGGTTCATTGTGTTTTGTGTTAGACTGTATAGGTTGCTCAAATCTATGTGTTCACTTTGTAAAGTTGTATTTGTCTTTTCATTGTCTCTGGTTTTAACAAGGTTGTGATAGCTTGTATCAAAGGAACAAAGAAAATACCAGCAGAACCCGTAACCGGAACACTGTGTTTGACATGTTCTTCAAAGAAAACACTTTTACTTGAAGCAAAGAGATATGTTGCCCTCCAATAAATGTATGTTACTCTTGTAAATTAGCTGATGTGTGTTTCCCTGGTAGCTAACAGTCCCAATTATCCTTGACGTTAGAATAGTGTTGGGTTGAACTGGAGATTAAAGCATGAAAGGTAATAACTCATGTGAACAGTTCTGACTCCACAGTAAACTTTTCTTTATGAACTGTGACATTAGGCCTATTTTCCATAATACAGGCTAGCATATCCAGTTATGTGTTTAAATGTTTCATTGAGATGCACTTATATTGGTGACAGCGAACCTTTTGAGACAGAGTGCCCAAACTACAACCCAAAACCAGTTATTTTTAGCAAAGTGGCAACACTGAAATTAAAACTGAATACTGAGGTTTTAGTTTAGAAAAAATAATATTTTGTCTTAAAAGCTGAAGAACAGAGCTTTCAGTGATAACAAATAGCCTGCTGCAGCATACATGCCACGGATTGGCCACTGTTGGCCTATACACTAAACACCACGTACTTTCCTTATGGAGAGTGAGGCAGCCAAGGTCTGTGTCTCGTCTTACTTTGTTAGTATATATTGCCTGGGGGAAACAGACATAATGAGAAAATGCATAAATAAGATGTTTTTCAAAGTGTGATCTGTATTATGAGTGAGAGAGAATAACAAAGTATCTTTTACTGACTTCTGAATTCTCTCATTTAGAATACAAATGCCACAAGAGGTAGGATCCTCTCTGTTATTATATTTATCCATGTACCCTGGGGGCTTGGTTAGTGACTGTGGGCTCCTTTAGATGAGATTATCAAGAAAAATCTATAAGATGCAACCAGAGCTGAAAACTTTTTTTAAAAAAAGTTTCTGTCCAAAAATCTAGAAAAGGAGCAGTTGGGGGAAGTTTGAGGAAGCAACACAGTTTGTATTTTTCAAGGAAGCAACACGGTTTGTATTTTTCAAAAACATTACGGAAGCCATTGTGGCTGAAGAGTTGTAAGGGAGGGAAAGTATAACATAGGGTGTGGCCACAGCACAAGTAGGAGCTAAAATAATGCAAGTGAGGCCTTATGAGCTGAAGTAAGCAATCGGAGTGTTTAATCTGGGGTGTTATGTGACCCCACTTTTTATTTTTAGAAATACCTTCTGGTAATTGCCTGGGAAACCGATGAAAGTAAGAGGAAAAGCAAGGGATCAGGAGGAGAGAGGAGATAGTGGCAGAGTACAGGGGAAAAAATACTAAAAAGTAATTGAAATATAAAGAGAGAATACCATATATATCCTAAAATATATTCTTTTTTTGTTTGTTTTTTTGAGACAGGATCTCGCTTTGTAGTTCAGGCTGGCCCTGAGCTCAGCCTCCAACTCACGTCATGGCAATCCTCCTGCCTCTGCCTCCCAAGTGCTGGGATTACAGGCGTGAGCCACCACGCCCGGCACCATGGTATGTGGTACTGATTGCTACTGGGTGTGAGTCTCCACAACCAGTACTGTATGTATATGGTTAACCGGGGATTGAACCCAGGTCCTTGCGCTTGCAAGACAAGCGTGGGAACCACTGAGCCAAATCCCCGGCCCCCCTAAAATATATTCTGAAGACTGGTTGATTGGTTGGATGTGCATGTGAGGGTAAGAAAGGAATCAAGAGAAACTCCAGGGATTTGGTGGAAGTATCTTGGTGGTTGTAGTGCTACTAAGCGAAAGGGAAATGAAAAGAAGCAGTGTTTTGGGGGAAAACTCAAGAATTTAGTTTTTGCTATATGAACCATACAGTGCCTATTAGAACTTTTAAGTAGATACGAAGATTAAATGATTGATGTGTGAATACAGCAAGATGTCAAAGCTTTAGATATCCTTTGGTGAGTCATTAACATTTAGATTCTATGTAAAGCTACGAGTCTGAGATCATCAAGGGAAAGTGTGGGGATATGAGTGCCAAGGACTCAGCCTTAAGCATATGTCATAAGGTTCCAGTTTTGCCTTTGAATAATATAATATTTTATATAGACCAGAATTACCTTCCAGGTGAATTAGTAAGTTTTAAAATCCCACTTTGTCTTCCTCTCACAAGTAGTAGGAGGCCATCTTAGAAGGCAGCCATTTTGGTAAGAAGCACTAATCAGGCAACAGCATGTGGGACTTGCCAGTATTTATCAAATACACAGGAAATGCTATGGTCCCAGCATGCCTCTCTCTCCCAACATAGTCTTCCCTGATTTCTCTAGGCTATAATGACCCTCTTTCTCCAAACTCCTTACTCTCTTGCTCCCAGCCCCTCAATTCTTCTCAATTGTCTATTCTGAAGATATTCCTTCCATATATATATATATATATATATATATATATATATAAAGTACCATATTTAAGAAACTAGGACCTGTAGAGCATGTAAAACTACAGAGAGAGAGAGAAGCCCAGCCAATCCCCAATTATTCCATCTACTGCACGTGAAGCAGGAAATGTGAATAAAGCCATCTTGGACTTTCTAGCCCCAGTCATGCTGTTCTAGCCAGCCATATAAAGCAGGGGCAAGCTATGCCTGAGGAGTCCCACCCAAGATGTGTAAATCTAAGAAATAACAATTTAACCCACTACTTTTGGGACATTTATGATAGAGCAGTAAGTAATTTTAAAATTGTATTAACAATCTTCCAGAAACACATTGCATTTTAAAAGAGAGTTTCTGTCACTTCTAGCAGTATTACAGAGGCAATTATCCTTGTTTAACAGGCTTTTTTTCTAGGAATTTAGCCCTAAGAAACCATGAAAAAAATATAGAGATATGTTAGCCTTTCCTTTCAGCACTGCTTGTAATAGCCACAAATTTTAAACAATTCAAATGTCTATCTGTAGGAGACTAATGAATCATATCTGAAACATCCACATGATGAAGTAATACACATGCACAAAAAGGGAGTGAAGAACAGCTCCATGAACTTCCATCATGTGGCCTCCACGACTTAAGGTTAAATGAAAAAGAAAGCAAGGCTGAGAAAAGTGTGTGTGGTATGGTATGCTACTGTTTAACTTATTTTTTTTAATGAAAGGATAAGTTTTAAAGTTTATAAGAAATTATTATCTAGAGTTGGAGGGAGCAGATAAGTGATAACACAGGAATACAATCTACAAACAGACCTTAGGAAACTAGGACAAACATTTCCATCTTTTCTACAAATAAAATTTAAAGAAATGAAAAAATTAAATTTTTAATTTTAATTTTAATTTAATCTTTAAATTTAAAAAAATTTAAAGAAAATGAAAGGGATTTAACAGAATGTAGTGATTTAAAAGAGGGACTTAAGGGGCATATGAAGCAGTCACACTGTATGACCCTATTTGTACTCTAATTTGAATAACTTAACTAAAAAATGTTTATTGGATAGTGAGAAAATTTAAACACTTTTTGGATATTGGATGATACTGAGGAATTATTGTTTAGATAGGCTAGTCATAGTGTGTTCATGTTTTGTTTTGTTTTGTTTTATTTTTGAGACAGGGTCTCGCTTTGTAGTTCAGGCTGGCCCTGAGCTCACTATGTAGCCTTGGCAAGCCTCGGACTCATAGCAATCCTCCTGCCTCTGCCTCCTGAGTGCTAGGATTACAGGTGTCAGCCACCACACCCAGCGTGTGTTCATGTTTTTAAAAGTATTAAGTATACATACTGAAATTTTTATGAATAAAATGATGTTCTGTTGTGAGTTGCTTCAAAATAGATTGGTGAAGTTATAAGTAAAACAAGAATGACTGTGAGAATTGGTAATTAATGAATTAAATGATTGGTTCATGAAAGTTTATTCTGTCATTTCTGTCATCTCTTTACTTTTGTGTATATGTGTGTGTGTGTGTATATATATATGAAAAGTTACAATAGGAAAAGAAGGCCACTGAGGCCAAACATTTAAGGGCACAGAATCCTCTTCATAGTATCACACCCTGGGCCCATCATTGCAAGTAACTATGTCTATCATTTGAAAATCCTATCTGTGTTTAAGACTTATGTGACTGACACCATATGATTTGAAAATTATAAGTTTTCAGAGGACCAAGTATTTTTGTGGTCTGATTTATTTTTGTTTTTAAAGAATTTCCAGTGTCATTGCTGTCTCCACCATCTACTAAAAGTTTTAATATATGCATGATCCTTTTTCCCAAACATGTACCAGTCAGTCATGTAGTCAATACTTTTTGAGTCCCTACTGTTAGAGGTTGCTCCTGGAAGGAGCCCCAACCCTGCTACACTCAACTGTCATCATATGTGGCCAAATGCCCATAATCCCATTGCTGTACTTTGGACACGGTTTGAGTGATTCCCTCAAAAGTTGGTCCCCTACTGCATGCAGCTGATTCTTTCTACCTCTCTACCATGTGTGACACAGTCAGGGGAACTAACTAGGACTCTAGCGCCACGGTCTTGGTTCTCTGGAACTGTGAGCCAAGTAAACCTATTTTCTTCATTAAGTAGTCAGCCTTAGGTATCTTGTTATCATAATGCAGAATGGAATGATACAACTGTGGGATTATACAGAACTTTAATCAAAGACTTTGAAAGTATTGAAGGGCCCAGTTCCATTACCTGTATTGAGTGGTAGAAAGAAGTTACCGAGGCGGGCACACGTTGGACCATACTAAGGTGCTGCTTCTGGGGAAAGAACAACAGAATTGGGTTTGGCTTATTTTGGGCAAAAGCTATAACCTGATGCCTTTTACTTTACAAAACTTTTTTCATTCATTTTCAAATATCTGTCCTTTCTACCAGATTGAACAGCATGTATCAGTGGGCCTCAAAATGTGGTCTCAGTGAGCAGCATTACCATCCACTCAGAAGTGGTGTTGCAAATGCCTTTGCAACTCAAGGTGGGCCAGTAGCCAGTGACCTTTTCTTACCTTTTCCCCCCATTTTCCTTTTCTTTAGTAGGGATTAGACCCGGGGTACTCCACCACTGAGCTATATTTCTAGAAACTCCTCTTTTAATTTTCTAATTTTGAGACAAGAGTCTCACCAAGTTGCCCAGGCTGACCTCGAATTCATGATCTTTCCATCTCAGCCTCCAGGCAGCTGAATTACAGGTATGCACTACCGCACCCAGCATGCCCTGTTTTCATGAGGGCTCTCAGCGATGCTGGTGCATCAAGTTTGAGAATCACTGGTTTAGAGAAAATAAAAGTTGCACAAGTGAGGTTTAAAGTAGAAAGAAGCCTTTTTAAATCCAGGCTTTTAAAAAGATACTGATTATAAGGAAATTTTGAAAGACTCTAAGGCAGAAGATAGTTAAGTCTGGCTGAGGGCCTGACCAAGCAGTGCTTGTGTAGCCCACTGAGATCGAAAGCACACACCACCTTCCTCTGAGATACTAATTCTTAGCTATGGAAGCTGAAGCAGAAAGCTAAATGCAACCCCCTTCTGACAGAATACATGGACAGCATATAACAAGTGGTAAGACTGTGATAAACTCTTTGTGAAAACATGTCTACTTCTTTTCATTTTTAATATGGCTACTAGAAAATGTAAATAACCTATGTATCTCACATTTATGACCTCACATTTATATTTCTATGGATGCTGTCTATAAACCTGAAAGGTGAGCAGGAGAAAAAACATGGCCATTTTTTTTTTTTTTTTTTTTTTTTTTTAGGTTTTTGAGACAGGGTCTTGCTTTTGTGGTTCAGGCTGGTCCTGAGCTCAGCCTCAAACTCACATCACAATCCTCCTGCCTCTGCCTCCTGAGTGCTGGGATTACAGGCGTGAGCCACCACGCCCGGCACTGTGGTATGTGGTACTGGTTGCTGCTAGGTGTGGGTCTCCACACCCAGTATTGTTATGTGGTTACCGGGGAATCGAACCCGGGTCCTTGCGCTTGCGAGACAGGCGCCAAAACCACTGAGCTAACTCCCCGGCCCAACATGGCCATTTTTTGATTGAAGCAAAACAGTAATTATCCAAAAACTACAAACCAGTAACTTATTCCTGTTTCATTTCTGTTTATATTGTGAAGGTAGTTCAATAATATAAGTCATAAAAATCTTGCAGCAAACATCTTTTGTACTCACACTGCCACGAAGCAGTTTTCAGTTCTAGAAAAAGACTTTTATATTGGGAGAGAATATACCAACTGGCAAAAACTGGAACATATAACAATCCATACCACAAACAGCCACCTCCAGCTATTTCAGACACAGGTAATCAGTCGGGACCCTTCTCCCTCCTAATCCCACACAGTATCCATGTCCTTACCCACCCTGCTCTGAGATGCTAAGTATCAAGTGAAGGATGTAGGTATGGTGCAAAACTGGATCTGCTTGACTCCACAGAATGTATTTTTTCATTTCACCATGCAGGTTCTTGCTTAATAACAAGCATTCA
>PVIR01040894.1:0-13062 GCA_004026965.1 Petromus typicus
CTGTTCATCGTACTCTCCACCATTGCTTTATCTCTCAACACCCTACCAGAGCTGCAGGAAATGGATGAATTCGGGCAGCCCAATGACAACCCCCAACTAGCGCACGTGGAAGCAGTGTGTATCGCTTGGTTTACCATGGAGTACCTTCTACGGTTCCTGTCCTCACCAAATAAATGGAAGTTCTTCAAAGGCCCACTCAATGTCATTGACCTGCTGGCCATCTTGCCATACTACGTCACCATTTTCCTCACAGAGTCCAACAAGAGTGTGCTGCAGTTCCAAAATGTGAGGCGTGTGGTCCAGATCTTCCGGATCATGCGCATCCTCAGGATCCTGAAACTCGCAAGACATTCAACAGGCCTGCAGTCTTTGGGGTTCACCCTCAGGCGGAGTTACAACGAATTGGGCCTGTTGATATTATTTCTGGCCATGGGGATAATGATATTTTCTAGTTTGGTATTTTTTGCTGAGAAGGATGAAGATGCTACCAAGTTTACCAGTATCCCTGCATCGTTTTGGTGGGCCACCATCACCATGACCACTGTGGGCTATGGTGACATTTACCCTAAAACACTGTTAGGGAAAATTGTGGGAGGCCTCTGCTGTATTGCTGGGGTTCTGGTAATTGCTCTCCCTATCCCAATAATTGTGAACAATTTTTCTGAATTTTACAAGGAGCAGAAACGCCAGGAGAAGGCAATTAAAAGAAGAGAGGCTCTTGAGCGGGCCAAAAGGAATGGAAGTATTGTTTCTATGAACTTAAAAGATGCCTTTGCTCGAAGTATGGAACTGATTGATGTGGCTGTCGAAAAAGCTGGAGAGTCAGCCAATACAAAGGACTCAACTGATGATAATCACATGTCACCAAGCCGGTGGAAGTGGGCCAGGAAGGCTCTGTCAGAAACAAGCTCCAACAAGTCTTACGAAAATAAGTACCAGGAAGTTAGCCAAAAAGACCCCCACGAGCAGCTAAACAACACTTCTTCCTCCAGCCCACAGCACCTGAGTGCCCAGAAACTGGAGATGCTGTACAATGAAATCACCAAGACACAGCCTCATTCTCACCTGAAACCAGACTGCCAAGAGCAGCCTGAGAGGCCATCTGTGTACGAAGAAGAGATTGAAATGGAAGAAGTAGTCTGCCCACAAGAACAGCTGGCTGTGGCACAGACTGAGGTCATCGTGGACATGAAAAGCACCTCCAGCATAGACAGTTTCACCAGCTGTGCTACCGACTTCACAGAGACAGAGCGATCGCCCCTGCCACCGCCCTCTGCATCTTACTTGCAGTCAAAGTTCCCCATTGACTTCCCAGGAACAGAAGAGCACCAAAGAGCCAGGGCCCCTCCATTTCTTATGCTCAGCAGAGAGAAAGGGCGGGATGCCAGGGATCCTACCCTAGAATATGCCCCAGTCGACATAACTGTGAACCTTGATGCCAGTGGTACCCAGTGTGGGCTACGCAGTCCTTTGCAGTCCGACAGTGCCACCGACAGCCCTAAGAGCTCGCTGAAAGGGAGCAACCCACTAAAGTCCAGATCCCTCAAAGTAAACTTTCAGGAAAACAGAGGCAGTGCACCCCATACCCCACCCAGCACAGCCAGGCCACTGCCAGTAACGACAGCGGACTTTTCTCTCACCACCCCACAGCACATCAGTACCATCCTCCTGGAAGAAACTCTCCCCCAGGGAGATAGACCCTTGCTGGGTGCTGAAGTTTCAGCACAATGCCAGGGACCTTCCAAAGGGCTGTCCCCTCGGTTTCCCAAGCAGAAACTGTTTTTCTCTTCAAGAGAGAGGAGGAGCTTCACTGAAATAGACACTGGAGAAGATGAAGACTTCTTGGAGCTCCAAGGGGCAAGACCAGACAAGCAGGTGGACTCCAGCCCTAACTGCTTTGCAGATAAACCCAGTGAAGTGAGAGACCCTTTAAGAGAAGAGGGCTATGTGGGCTCTCCCTCCCCGCAGAGCACGGGGCACAACTGTAGGCAAGACATTTACCATGCTGTGGGCGAAGTGAAAAAGGACAGTAGTCAAGAAGGGTGCAAGATGGAAAACCACTTGTTTGCCCCAGAAATCCATTCCAACCCAGGAGACACAGGTTACTGTCCCACACGTGAAACCAGCATGTGACTAGTTACAAAAGCAATAATAACAATAATAAAAACTTGTTTCTTAAAATGCGATTAATAATGCCTGTGAACTAAAACATGGGAAGCCCTTCCCCCCACAAAAAATGCATAAAATGTTATTTTTGCATGGCATGAACAGTTTAGTTTAAGTACTGTTTAAATAAAGAGTCAAGACTGCATTTTGTAACAAACAAACAAAAACAAACTGAAGAACAGTGAACCAATAAAGAGAGCTCTATTAGGAACCAGTACTCGGCAATGTCTGACATTTTTGATCCTTTCATTTCAAGCTGTAGACAGATCTCCACGTTTTAGCATTTCTGTTGCAATGAATTTTAGAATTCACACATGAAAGGATAAAATGTCATTGCATGCATTCCTAATTCCGAAGAGTAAGGTGCTTTTGAGCTTGCAAAATGCATAACTGTAAATCGTGGGGCCTGGATGCAAAAATGTCAAGAACATGTGGAAAGAAGTGTCTGAGACACAGGTTTTTCCTTCATAGCTACTGCCTGGAGGAGCTGTACAGACTTCTTGTTGCAAAATTGCAACTTCTTCTTAAACCATCTCGCATATCTTGCTCTGGGTTACAAAGCTCTTATAAAAACATTTGTTTAAAGGAATACAGTATTTTTATTCATTTGTGATATAATTCATCGGGTACACGTTTCTTTTTTTGCTTCTGCTTAGTTGTGGCATTTGTGGAAATTAGCAAGATTTAATGGCCAGATATCACAGTATTTGGAATTTCCGCTTGAATTTTTGTCAATAAACTCTGTATCACGCTGCAGCCTATTACAGTAGTTATATTTTTAAAAGACTGAAAGTATACAAAAGATTATATCATACTAAACAGCTTTTTTAAAAAATGATACTCTATATTTCCAAATTCATTGTTTGTTTTTAATAATTGTATTTTGGCCCTCTACAAAAATATTTCCTGTTATATTCTGTATAAACTTTTCTAACTAAAGGAATAGGAATGCAGATATACCATAATAGGAATTCCATAACATGACTTTTGACCAACTAAACTAAAAGCAGGGAGATTCAAATTGCTACTCTCATAAAAATAGATAAATTAGATGGCCACCACACTTCATAGATAAAATTGGTTCCAACAAGAGTGACCCTAAAAAGCGCCCAGGCCTAGTGGGAATGGGTCACTCAGTATTTTTCAGTAAGAGTGGGAAGAATGGAAAAATACTGTCATTTGCTGGAAGAAGTTGGGCTTTTTGCAGGTGAGTTTTTGCCCATGCCATCACTGGAAGTAGCATCCTCAATAATTACAGCAAATAAAAACAGCCTCTTGGGTTTCCACTCCTCCCCCCCCCTGCAAGTGATCAGGACTATGCTTATTGAATGGTTTTTCCAGCATTTGCTCCTGAGAACTCTAAAATGCAGAGGGGCTGAGGTGGCCCTGGCTGGAAGTTGCCCTGTCGATGAAGTTTGGGCTGGAAACTGGGTCTTTGAATTGACCTTATTTCTCAGGAACCAAAACTGTGCTTGCATAGGTGCAAGGAGTAGATGTCTGGTACTAGAGAAGCCTCTCCAGCTCCCTTTGGCCTCAATTTCACCCAAATAAAAACCAAACAGAATTATCTGTGAGCTCCCTTTCGGATGTCCTATTAGTGCAATTCCTTGTCTTCGCTGGAACCGCAGGCCTCGCCTCCAGATCTCCTAGCAATGTGCTTTTACACCTGGCTCTACACAATTCAGGAAACATGTCAGAAAGGTGCTGGGCTATATTAAAAGCACAGCTTCTTGTTTAAAAGAAGATTGTTCTAATTTTATTCTTTTTAAAAAAGAAAAATAGTTCTAATATTTAAAATTAAACTAACAAGACTTTAACATTCCTTTCTGAACAGAATCTGGTCATTAAATCTCAAAATAAGCAAATGAGTTTTGATTTGAGTTGAACTCCAAGCAGCCTTGCTGCTAAAAATATTTCAAAATATTTTTTTCACTGTGCTAAGAATTTAATGGTTGTCATGTTTGTTTCAAAGCCTAACCTTTAAGAGTTTGTGGTCATTAATCATTGATATTTACATTACTCGTACTTGTTTTAGTGTCTAAAACTAAATGTTGATCAGTTCTGTAAACTTAGAGTGTTTGTATTTTCTATATATAATAGTTTTTCAAAGTCAAACAGGTATATTGGCTCTTAGAGGAATAGCAAATAATTTATGTACATCATTTCTTTTACATAGCCTCATGAAGCAGTTATTTTCTGTCTCTTGTAGGTAAATCTCAAGTTTTTAAATTAATTTTGCTGCATAAGCGGACTGACTGCCTTCAGTTGACGCAGGCCCTCCGATCAGGTGTCTGTTAAGCCCTCTAATGAAAACCGTGCTCCAGAATATCAGCAACCTCGGATGGTCAACCCTTAACATTCCTCTCTGGAAAAACTCTCCCTAAAATTCATTTCCCCTTCACTTTAAGGTTTTAGTTTTTGTTTTGAGATTTTTAAAGAATTTTCAAAAATATCCTATGGAGAGATAGTCTTTCAGATCTTAGTTCCTGTGGGCAAAAACTTCAGCTAGAGAAGAAAGAAAGGGAAAGGGGGGAAGAAGGAAGGAAAGGAGGGAGAGGAAAAGAAGAAGGAATGAGGTGGTTTCTGTAAAAAATCTTTGGCTCTGATATTTTGTGGAGAGGTGGTTTGGAGACCAAGGTCTCCGGAATGCACTTTTTTTTTTTTTTTGAGACAGGGTCTCACTTTGTAGTTCAGGCTGGCCCTGAGCTCACTATTAGCCCAGGCAGGCGAGCCTCAAACTCATAGCAATCCTCCTGCTTCAGCCTCCCAAGTGTTGGGATTACAGGTGTGAGCCACCACTCCCAGCACTGTGGTATATGGTACTGATTGCTGGTGGGTATGAGTCATCACGCCTGGCACTGTGGAATGTGGTAACCGAGGATCCAGCTCTGGCCCTGTGCTTGCAAGGCAGACATTGGAATCACTGAGCTAAATTCCCAGCCCTCTGGAATGCACTTCAGCAGTGTTTTCTGAACTTTTTTAAGGAACTATATGTAACTCTGAGGACAGATATGCATGCCTAGAAAGATCTGGAAATAATACCTACCAAGCACACAGTTCTTATAAAGTTTTATGCTTTACGTTAAAATTTTGTATCAATACTGCATTTTACTCCATGATATATCTGTTGTCACTTTTTAAAAGATGTTTTATATTTCTTACCAACTAGTAAAACTGATACACTTATAACTTCAAATACCTCTTTAATACTACTCAAAAAATTAATCCATAGTTTGAGAATCATTGCCTGAATAGCAGGAACACAAAGATTGGTGCCTTGAGAATTCCACAAGTTTTTGCTGCTGAGAAAGTTTATTCATCAGCACCTGGCTCAGTGTCTGAGATCAACAAATGAAGATTATCTCAGTGACCTCAAAATCACCTAATCTTCTGGATGGCTAATCTAAATAACCGATATTCTGGCTTTCTTTACAACCAGTGCTAATTGTCATGAGACTGTTTGAATTCAGAGATGGAGACCAGTCATAAGCGGACCCACGTGAGTGTGTCAGTGTCTGGGGTAGGTCCATACACAAGGGTGACATACTAAATGGGTCCTTGAACTTCGTTAGTCTCTAAACATTTCATGAAAACTTTCTTCACTCTGGCACTACTACCTGTTTTGAAGTGAACATATGATCATGCATTATCCTAGTGTGATTAGATTTAATAATCAACAAAATATGTGTCCAGTGTCTGTTCTATTAGTGGTTTTGTGGTTAACAGTCTCACTATCATAGACACTGGCCAGGAAATGTTCAAAAGTTCAACTACTCACTCTTACTATTTGAATAGAGGAAAAAAAATCATATGTATGTAATTTATGCTTTTTTTTCTCCCAGTAGTCTTCTGGGTTATTAATAAAGAACAAAAGAGGTTTTATTCTTTGCTCAAATTCACACAGGTCACTGGTGAATAGTGGAACTTGGTTGGCTTCAGCCATGTTATCTGACTTTGTCTTCAATCCCAATATATTACCGGAAAGTATGTTTAATTAAAGGATTTTAGTCTATTAGTATCTGGGATTATGTAAGTAAAACAGGAGGTGCATTTATAGCTATGGAGTTTGTGCAAAGCAGCAGTAAGTCATGACAAGTGAAAATTGAAGGAGATCATTGGCAAGGGCCGTGTTTAGCACATCAGAAATCTGGCCAGAAGATACACATCTGTTGGCTAAAGAGAAGGATTCATCATTCATGATGTGATATGACATACAATGTTAAGCAGAAAGCTACAGCAAGCCATGTCATCTTCTGAAACAAAATCAAATAGGCCTTTAGAAAGGGCATCTAAGGTCAAAAATATTTTCTAATTGAAGTGGATCATCATCTCACTGTTCATTCACATAGCTGTCCATCTTTCTAGTCAATACCAGACACTGTTACTAGTGCTAGGTTACAACTCTCCTGGCCTTGTGGAGTTTATTGTACGGCAGCCCATTAGTACTAAACTGAGTACAATTTGGGTTGCTGGAAAAATGTCACTTTCACGGATGGAAAAATCAGTGACAAAACCAAGGGAGCACAGGCTCAAATGCTGTTATCATCCAAAGAATTGTGTTTCCTAAGAAATAAGTAGATGAATGGTATAAAGCCTGATATATAACTAATTTTGAACCACAGTTTAATTTTCATTCTTCAAATAGTAAATGATTAATTAATTGAGTGAGTTTATGAGTTGCCTTTCTTTATTATCTGATAAATTCAGTAATTTTTCTGGGCTAAGAATGGAGCTCAGTGGTAGAGCACCTGCCTAGAAGGCAGAAGGTTGTGAATTCCTTCTCCAGCACTAGAAATAAAAGCAAAAAATAAAAAATAACTCTTTGACTAGATATATAGCTTGTCAGAATAGCTAATAATAGTCTATTGCAAGTAGCTAAATACCACTAATGGAAAAGTCTACAAATATTTTTGTGATATTGATAGTTACATGATTATAACTGAAGTATTTTCATGTATTTTTCTTACTTCTTTTCCTTTATAAACAATATTTTGGGATGTATCATTATCTTCTGCTTCAATATCCAAGAATCACTTGGCTTGACTCAAAGGATTTATTCAGTAGGTCTCTGTGGATTTGGAAAAAAATACATACATACATATACATATATATGGAAGGATCCACTAAAAAATATATGCACACTTCAAGAGAAGAAAAATTGATGTTTTTTCAGCAGATGGTGTTACCCTCATATAGAGGACTCTCAAAGGAATCATATATTGCAGAAAACCCACCACACAGCTGGCCCTTAGAGAAGAAATTGAAAATGCATGTGCAGCAATCTCAGTGACCAAGGTCACCCAAGCTCCAGTTCAGCATACTAATAAATGTCTGGGAGCTAAGGGCCACCACTTTAAGCATCTTTTGTCATTGGAGAGGCCAAAGATAACTTGTTTAATCTCATGATGTCTCAATAACTTTATCACTAAAATACTTATACAAGTTTTCTTCTTTTCTGAAGTGTGTATACATTTTTGGAATATCTTTGCATTGCAATATGTTGCTCTAGACCAAGGAGAAAGAAACCATCAAAACACTAGAGTATCTAAATAGAAATGAAAATATTTAAAGGACAATCTCTGCTAAGAAGAAAAGGTCCTACTCCAAAAAGTGAATATCCTATATATTTTCTAATTTATCATGTACTATGATAGATTGGTACCCTTTATAGAAGCAAACATGTCTTCGACTTGCCTTCTTTAAACCACCTGACTGACCTCCCTAAATCCATTGTTACTATTGCCATTAATGTATAATCTCTTCCTCATTAAGTCTAAAAGGGTTTTAACCAATAAATGTACATATTAATACAGGATGTTATAATAAGTCATCTGAAAATCAGCAAGATACAAGTACAAAGAAAGGGAGACTAAGAATGCAAGTAAATTAAATTATTTTTAAAAAGAGAAATTTGTATTAAATATAAATATTTGTATAAAATTCAGAATAAATGCATATGCACATAGAATTGGGGCTATAATTCCCACTTTACTTTCTCTCTTAAAAAGATCACTTATCATCATACAGATATCTCCAGATTCCTGCTGACAAACAATAAACAGTTTAGTGTTTCTTCTGTGCCAGAAATTAACTTAGGTGTCATTGATTCCCTCAAGTTCGGAGTCTAGCAGAAGTTTCATAATTAACTGATTTTGTATTCCCTAGTGAATTCCACAGTCTGCCTGAGTTTGTTATCTGAGACTTTCTCTAATCCTCTTTCCTTTTCTGAGAACCAAATTGCTTATTTTCATTCCTTGATCTTCAGTCTGAATTTCTAGCACATCACTTGGGAACAGGCAGCGTCAAAATTATAGTGGCTGTCAGGAATTCAGTAAAAATGTATTTCAGCAAAGGCATTTCCCACCTCCACAAAAGACAACAAGATTCTAGACAGAAATTGTATGTGTGATAATTATTTGTAGCAAATCTGTTTGATTTGTTTAAATCCTAGCTTATGTGCTGCAATCAAATCCTTCAGGGTCTGCTCATCTCATCACAGCTGACAGTCTGAACAGTGCAGTGTATGTGGATCATTTTGGGAAACGATATGATGAATTGTTCTTCCTTACATTATTTTTTCCACATTTAAACAAAAAGCAGCTACAACTCAGGCGCTGTTTTTGGTAATCACCCCTCGATTTTCTTTTTCTTATTTCCCAATGTCTGATCCAACTGTGGCTATACCATACTCTCGATCGCACTTTCAGACGACTCTTACCATCTGTCTCCAAATCCAAACAAAATGACAATTCTAGCTAAGTACTTAGCAGTCCTGGTCCACACTCTGGATATGAAGTTACTTGGATGTTTCTGCCATTAGCTAGAAGTTAGAATAGATGATAGTTCTTTAAACACGAGAACCCTGTGAAGACGAAACTACTGGGTTCATGCACTCAGGAGCTCATGGTTCCCATTCTACTGAAAAATTGCAACTATAGCCTGAAATATCTCTGAATTGACCCCCATATATGTCTCTAGATGCTGGACAGAAATTCTCAATAGCCAGATTTCTGGCCTATCTTTAAAAGGTGCTTCTAACATTCCTATTTGCAGCATATGAGTTAAGCTATGTTTTTAACCTATGAATTATACTCAAATTGTAATATTTCATTGAAATTAGGAATTTTTTCAGGGAAAATAAGTACACAAAAAACAGTATATGTCCATATTATCCAAATTAGTTATTCAACAAAATGATATTATCATCAACATTAACAAAAATATATTATAAAAATCTCCCTAAAGAATTTACAAAAATCTTCCTAGTCAGTTCAAAAATCAAAGAAAAAAGCACAATTGACTAAATACTAGGTTTGTCACACAACAGACAAGTTCCAAACTCATGCAGTTTTTAAGAGGTGTGATATTAAACCATAAAAATGAACAGATTAAAAAGTTTGGTCAGGTAACTATGATGTACCATTTTGCAAGTTCAAGCATTTTAATAACATTTAACTTAACCTAAAATACAAGTATGTCTGTGATTAGCACTTTGTTTTCAATCCAAAATATTTTCTGTTTTATACTGTTGGTTATACTGCTTTGCTTGCTATTTTGTTTGAAGAAGTGAGAGTATGTGAAAGACTTCAAGGGAGAAAATTATTGGAAAATTTATTAACATTACTTAGTGTACCCTGAAGAACAATGCAAGTGTGAACATAGGTTGGCCTTCTCACTCCCTTGTGCCTTTCTGAATTTTGGCCTCTTGGTTTGAAAACAGATTCTTGTAGTCAAACATCAGTTCCTTCTCACTCTGATTTTTTACTCTTCTTCCAACAGTCCTTCCCTAGGGTCTGCTGCTGAGTATACACCAGGCACCAAGACAAAGACAGGCAAACTAGGCAAAGCCCAAACCCAAAAAGATGTCCAGAAAGCCAGAAAATACACAGACTCCTGAAGAAAAAGAACTATTTCAATACAGTATATTAACCTGATTTGACCAACAAAACAATGACCAATATTTTCCTTCACTGTAAGCAGAAAAAAATTTCATTGTTTTTGTTTTGTTTTGGTAGTTCTAGGGATCAAACCCAGGACCTCCCAAAGGCTAAGCACACGTTCTACTGATAAGCTACACAGCAGCTCAACCTAAAAATAAGTATTATCTAAGCCTGTCTTAAGTTCTTGAACTTCAAAGGTAAATAACTGAGTTGATTAAAAAGATACCTAATTTGCTAATTTCTCACAAAGTGTCAACCTAAATGCAAGCTTTCTACTAAATGTGTGTGTTACCAGTTGGTGTGTCTGTTTTCAGAGCAGTACACTCAAAGAAAAATATCAACATCATCCTTTTCATTTTCAGTATTAACAAATATTTTAATCAGACTAAACTAATACTTTTCCAGTAGTTTTTATGTGGTTCTGGGCCAAAGTTTAACAGTCATTTAAACAAAACTTTAAACAAAGAGAGAAAGCCATATTGAAAATCAGACTTTGCTATATGTTTAAGTACAAATAATTTATATTTGAATTAGAATTTTTAATTATGTTATGTAATTTAAGGTTACCATTAAAAATTAATATTTCTTATTTTATTATGAGTACTTTTAAAAGGACTATTATAACTTAAATGAAATAGTATAAAACAACTAGTATAATGCCTTACCAATAGGAGACATGTATTTTAAATATCAAAGAAGTATTCCAAAAGAAACAATTCTACTCACATTTGTGTTCTAATTATTTAGTCTTCTCAAATTCTTCTGTGGCTCCCTAAGCAGTAAAATAACAACAACAATAATAATAATAACAATGTGTATAAATATAACCCACTGTTGTATAAAATAGATGGCATTTTATTTCCTATTTATATATCCCTACATGGCTTTGAAGAGAATATTATTTTCACAACATACTACAAAAAATGAGGTAATGCAATTTTTTTACCTAATTGCCTTAAGTTTTTAATGCTTAATAGATAAATACCAATTTGTTCAAGAGGAAAATAGCTTCCTACAATTGCTAAAACTTTACATATGCTATCTATGTGAAGATGTGTGACTACAAATAAAAACATTCTTCCTCATTATATGAATAGTCATCACACTGGTCCATATTAGCACTTTAAAACAATTGAAAAACTATGGATACATTTTGTAAAGTAATTCATAACAAATTTGGTTCCAGATTTACCATAATTGGCTGTTTTCCAGAATAAGCTAGAATATGAGAAGACATTTTGGTGTTAAAAATATCTTCTCCATGAAATTTTGATTTGGAAACCTAAAATATAGATTTCTATCAGTACGGATATCATCAGAGACTACTTGTTTTACTTTGTTTTAATATTAATCATATTGATCAAAAAAGGTAATGATGATGGAAGCTCATTTTTTAATTTCAACCTATTTAAAATGCCAGGTTATCCAATCTAAATGGAGCCCTTTCACCCAATGACAGCAGAGTGGCTCGGTGATGACTAAGGAATACTTCAGCCAAAGTGGGTGGCCCTCTGGGGCGGGGTGGGAGGCAGGCACTGATATTAAGGACAGGCAGACAGAAGTTCTTCCTTTTATCCTAAAAAAAAATTCCTATGGCATAAAAATTTCACTTCGTAGAGATCTGGTAGAGATCATTGGTAAATTGAAAATAATGCTTCGATTTGAATGAGGTTTTTGGTTGGCTTGGGGGGAGTTATTTGGATGGGGGTTTTATTGTTTTGTTTTGTTTTGTTGGGGAAAATCCCATTGAAATTTTATGAAAACTTGAGTATAACAAATTACTTAGTTTGGGCTTTCACTCTGTTTATTATGATGCTTAAAGAATAATCTTTGTTCTAAATCGTAATTGCATGACAGTTTAAATCTTATTACTATTTAGTTATAGCCTAATAAATACTGTATTCCTCTGTTTTCTCAAAACAATAAAGTCTCTAGTTTATCAAATAGTATTCTGAAAAAGCATTGTGCTGCCCACCCAGCTCACTAAATGTATTTATATGTGTCTCTGTGTAGCTTATGTCAACTCGATGTCAACTGTCCTGTGTGTGCTGTGTTTCAAAACTGCCATCATGACTGTCCCACCTCACCATGCCAATGCCTTCCATGCCACTGTCATATACATAGACCATGGTTCAAAGATGGCTGCAAACTGCTTCCTTAACATTGAGTCTAAGGCAACGCAATAAGGCTTTTAGTTAAAAAGGCTCACAACATGAGTCATTTCAATCTGTGCATTCTTTGCCATAAATACAGAAGTAGTGTTTTTTAACTGGTTTTTCAGGCTTGTCATAAAAATCTCTATGTCATATCTACATAGTCAAAATATATTCAGTAATTCAGTTTAAAAGTGTTGCCTGCTAACGATCTAAAGGGAAATATGTGCTGATTTTCCCATATACTGTTTTAAATTTTCTGCAGGCCAGCTTCACATAGTTTCCTTCACCACAATTTTATGTAAAATAAAAGGGCAGACATCGTGGTGAAGTTTTATCTGACATCAGATGTTTTCACTAGTCAAAGGACAAACATTACTCACAAGTGACCTGTCTTTTAAGGTCTAGTATTTTAAAATGTAATTTCTTTTTTTTTTTTTTTGGCATCCAGAAGTTGCAACTAAGGATGGGGGTGGAGCTCAGGGGTGGAGCCCTGCCCAGTTTATATGAGGGAGGCCCTGCATTCAGTCCCAGCACTAGAGGAGAAAAATTGGCTATCCACAAAGTTAATATATATGGGTTTTCGAAGGCCAATATTTGGGAAGTAAAGTAGAAATGGAGGGAAGGATGGAAGGAAGGATGGGAGGAAGGAAGGGAGAAGGAGAAGACAGGAAAGGGAGAGAAGAGGAGAAGGAGGGAAGGAGGGGACAAGAGAGGAGAAGAGAGGAGAGGAGAGGGCAAAGAGGATAAAGAGAGAATTGATAGTGCATATTCCTTGAAAGTCCATTGACTTTGTGGGAGCC
>PVIR01040896.1:0-13060 GCA_004026965.1 Petromus typicus
AGGTGTCATCACCCTGAGGTTCTTCTGACGTGTGCCTTCTGGTCTGGAACAGAGCACTCATTCCAGAATATTTTCCTAACATCTTGGGAACTTCCTGTATGTTCCTCTTGAGGTCTCCATTTTCTGTTCCCTTTCTTTTCCTGGTTCTAGAAACTTCCTGAGAGATGTTCACAGAAAAAGAATATTAGACCTTGAGTATTTAAATATGTCTTTTAAAAATATTCTTACTGTGTACAGAATTCTATGTTGGAAATATTTCCTCTCAAAATTTGGATGAATTATATCTATGTTTTCCTACAATGTTAATCTTATTCCTGTTCTTTTTTTTTTTTTTTTTAGGTTTTTTGAGACAGGGTCTCGCTTTGTGGTTCAGGCTGGCCCTGAGCTCAGCCTCCAACTCACATCACAATCCTCCTGCCTCTGCCTCCGAGTGCTGGGATTATAGGCGTGAGCCACCACACCCAGTGCTGTGGTATGTGGTACTGGTTGCTGCTGGGTGTGAGTATTGTTATGTGGTTACCGGGGAACTGAACCCGGGTCCTTGCGCTTGCAAGACAGGCGCCGGAACCACTGAGCTAACTCCCCAGCCCCTTCCTGTTCATTTTTTAAACTTTTGTGGTACTAGGAACTCAGGTCCGAAAACAAACTAGGCAAACACTCTGCCATTGAGCTACATCCCTAACCCTTTCTGATCTTTTTTTTTTTTTAAGGTTTTTTGAGACAGGGTCTCGCTTTGTGGTTCAGGCTGGCCCTGAGCTCAGCCTCAAACTCACATCACAGCAATCCTCCTGCCTCTGCCTCCCAAGTGCTGGGATTACAGGCGTGAGCCACCACGCCCGGCACTGTGGTATGTGGTACTGGTTGCTGCCGGGGTGAGTCTCCACACCCAGTACTGTTATGTGGGTACCGGGGATTGAACCCGGGTCCTTGCGCTTGCAAGACAGGCGCCGGAACCACTGAGCTATATCCCCGGCCCCCTTTCTGATCTTTTGAAAACAAACACATATACTTTTCTCATCTCTGGAGATGAGATCTTCTCTTAGTGCGCAGTGTTCGGGAACTTCACCAGGATGTGTTCTGAACTGACTTATTTTCTGAGTGTTGTAGGTTGTCTCTTTGGAACATTCAGAACCTTCGAGAGTAGATTTTCAATTTTTCTAAATTGTGTCTTTGATTGCTTCTGATGGAGAATATTTCTTGGGAGAATGAATGAGGGTTTTTAGTTCCTACAGGGCAAGAAAGTTACATTTATCTTTATATCATTTTAGCAAAGCTCTGGGTACAAGTGGCGCTGAATAATTGCTGGTGAACTGAAAAGAATTGAGAGAAACATCTTTTGAAATTGAAGTCTTGCTATTTAAATTATGACCACTCTTGTCACATCTCAGAGAGGCATGTGGTTTGGAGCCTGGCGTGACTGTCTCCACTGGGAGTCCTCTTATCCATTTGAGGATGCAGTTAGCCACATTTTAGAGGCTGCCTGTCAATACGAGCGCGACCTTTCCTTAAATTTTTCCTCCCTTACCTCTTCCCACAACTATGCGGGGTAGCAGAGGTCAAGGAAGGAGGCGAGAGATGCCTCCCTTCGGTTTCCTGCTGAATCCGCGGAGCTTCCTCCTGCCTGACCTGCCCAGCCCGGAGCCATCCTGATGAATGTGGGAGACAGGGGGAGGGGAAGGCTGGAAAGGATATGCAAACCTGTGGGGGAAATCCAGAGGAGTGAAGGTCAAGTGCAGGAATTGCTGAATTAAAGTGAAAACCCTTTGGAAAGCTTTCAGGAGTAGTTTATCTTTCAACTCAGTATTTAAGTCTGAAAGGTTTATAGTTACAGAGAACAGCATTCAAATATCTCCTCTTTAAAAATAACGGAAATGTCTTTCTCACCCTCAAAACTTTTCACTGAGTTTTAGAATCAGAGTAAGGATGACACCTGCATGGGATGGAGCCGGAGCATGTATGAAGAATTTTGCAGCTGAGCTGGCCTGAAACTGTATCTCAGCTGATTCTTCTATTTATACCTCGTCCCTTAGCTATTGCTTGGGACAAGTGTCTCTCAAGTATGTAATGTTTGAGAAGGGTCATGACTCATATATTCCTGGTAGGGAATCATCTCGTTAGGTGACAGGTTGCTTTGCATTAAAACTTGAACTTTCCTGCTTAGGGCTCTTAGAGCACCAGTCCTGCCATCTGCATAGCGCAGTACAACTTCTAATGCTGGGGGACCCTGTCTCATTAGAAACATCCTTCCAGAATACTGCTGTGTGGAGATAACTCTTTTGCTGTCTTACTGCACTTGAGAGAGTCTGGTTAAATTTACAAACTTAAAGATAGTCATTATATTCCCACCACTTTATGTGTTTAATAGTAGACAACACAATTTACAGTACTGGAGATAACACGCATGCTACCTGAATCACCAGCGGCGCAGAGTCCTAGTTGATGTAGGGGCAATGCATGAGAAAGGAGGGGATTCTGATGGAAAAGAGCAAATCCATCTGGTATTGCTATATTTTGTGCCTGGAACAGTGTCTGCTACACTGCAAATACTCAATAAATATTTGTTTATTGAAAAATAGCAAATAACAACTGCAGTGTCATAACTCTTCCCAGTCCTAACAGTGTTCCTCTCTGCATAAGACCTGATGCACGTGGCATTTAACAGGCACCACTACACACAAGGCCCCACATTTCACATTTCTTAGCTCAATCAATCCTCACAGTCATGCTATGCCCTTGTTTACATCATCAAATCTAACAGTTGAATGTTCTCATCAAACTCGAGTAGAAGATATTTGTTTACTTGCTTAAAACTTTAGTGCCAAGTCCCACCCATGAAAACTGTAGGTATCTTTTGGGCAAAATTTGGCTAGCCATTTGACTTCAACTTTTTGGAAGCACAACACACTTTCTGCCTCAGTCTAACTCCAGAGTAGAGCTCTGATTGTCAACAGATCATCTGGTTCCTCTGTCCTTCTCCTCCTTCAAGGGTACAATATATTACTAAAGTAGTTGCTATGGTTTGGATCTAAAACACTCCCCAAGAACCCATGTGTTAAAGGCTTGGTTGCCAGCTGGGGACGGCAGAGAGATGGAGGAATCTTTCAGTGGGGCTTAGTGGGAAGTCTTAGGTCGCTGCGGTGTGGCCTTGAAGAGCCTTGTGGGACTTCACCTCTTCCTGTCTCTCTCTGCTTCTTGGCTGCCTTGATTTGAGCAGCTTCTCTATCCCACGCTTCCCTCCATGAGACCAAAAGCCAAGTGGCCAACAGAACATGGGCTAAGTCCTCTGAAATCTTGAGCCAAAATAATCTTGCCCTCTCTTTATGCTGATTATCACAAGTATTTGCTACAGTCATGCACGGCTGATTAACACATAGTGAATGTGTTGCAAAACATTCCAATAGGGAAGAAATATAAAGTAAAAAGTTACATGGCTCCTGCCGCCCTGTGTGAAACGTACTGTAGTCACAGGAGGTGGCTACTACAACCTTACCCATCACATTAGGGTGTTTTTCCAGGTTCTTCTGGATCTTTTTCTGAGGTCATATTATTCATATTGCTTTCCAGTTTTGGTTTTTAAATCTCACAATGCATTGTAGGCATGTACTATATTAATGCATTTGATGAAACCCTTTCTCTGTAATGGCTACAAAGTGATGACTAGCTGCCAACAATTTACATTTATTGAGTGTGTCAGTATACCAAGAAATGAGTATTGCATTTTATTTTCACAATGCCATATGGTGTAGGTATTTCGCCTTCTGCTTTTTTAATTTGATAAAGTGGGATTAACCAGTTCCTTTAAAGTACATTAGATGAATACACATGCACGTGTACACCTGTGCACAGGTGCACAGACACCTGTGAATACACCCTTAGTACAAAGCCCTACATAAATCCACTCTACACCTATTCTTGGGGGCCTGGTATGTGCCAGAAAGTGTTCTTGGCCCCAGGACATTGTAGGGAAGGCAGCCACCGGTGGTGTCCTTAGCGCAGACAGATACAACCAGGTAAATAGATACAGTGACAAGAGTCACATGCTGAGAACAACAATGCGGGGGAAAGGAAGAGAGGCAACAAGGCTGCTACTTTAGGGTAGGTGATCAGGGAAGGCATTTCAGATGAGAGACAAGGGTGAGGCAAGAGAAAGAACTTTCTAGAAGAGCAAATCAAAGACGGGACGTGGCTAGTAGGTTCAAAGAAGAGAAAGGGGTATCAGAGAGGACTCCAAGGTGTGGGAACTTAGCTGAATGTTAAGGAGGGACACGAAATACTTTGGAACTGCTGTATTTATTTATTAGTACTAGTTTGCAGTGCATCATGTTTACATCCTTGTGTGGCTTTGGTATCTGCAGGGAGCACATCTGAATTCCTTTTTCACCTCCTTTCTCTCCTCTGCTCTCTCCTTTCACTTCTTGATCCCACTTATGAACTCCTGGATGACGACCTTTGCCTATTAATATGATCGATTTGTAGGGTTGATGGACATAAAATCTTTTTGGACTTACATTTGGGTTTTTAGAATATTATTTGTATTTAAGAATATGAGTTCTGTTTCACAAAACTAGCAGTTTTAATTTTTTTCTCTTGATTATTGAAGTGCTTCTTCGTAGTTCAGATGATTAAGAAGTGTGTGTAAACATAAGTTTTCTCAGGGCTTCTGGGTTGGGTCTTTCATGGTCCAGATGACCCTGGATCATGGCTGGTTTTTTTGTATGACCTCACTGGTTCTCAGTGCGACTCTGGTTTCTCTTATCCTCACTGCAGAGCTCCTCAGGGATGAATTGAGGGCCATGACTCCTTTCCTGGCTACATGTGGCCCCAGCACACAGTGGGTGCTCAGCACTGCGGGACTGCAAGGATGCTCTCCTGGCCTTTGTCTTAGCCAGGATCGAACTTTCCAGATCTTTCCGGTTCTTTCCAGATGACCCTCCCCAGGCTGTCCGTCCTGCAGCAGCAGGATGCTGGGCTGGTGAGGGGCCCAGACGGGTGGTCAGCGGTGGCCAGGGAAGGGGACAGACCTAGGGAGGCAATGTCCCAGGATGCTACCAAGTTACCTCGTCGCCTTGTGAGGACTTGGTGACTGAAGAATTTCAAGCAAAGATGACAGATTCTGCCCAGGAGCTGCCTGTGAGGGAGGAGCTGCTATTTTAAACAAATTATATTGCGAGCAAAGTGCATTTTGTCTCTGCAGATGGGGACCCGCTGGCGGCGGGGTTCCTCCTTGTGGTTTCCAGGCAGTTTTTGGTCCCCTTCTGCCATCTGCCGGCCGCCGTGGGGAATCCTCCCGAAGGCCTTCAGGGCGCGCTCAGGAGGAAGAGTTTATTACAACTCCACTTTCTCAGTCGGAAGTAGAATTTCCCAGCCAAGTGGTGCAGTTCACCAGCATCGGGAGCTTATTTCCTTCACACTCACAGATCGAGGAAGACCGAGTTCCCTGACAAATCACTCTCTTACTGTTCCTTTGAGAAGTGGTGTTTGAACTCTGGCCTTGTTGACATCTTGAGTGTGTATAATGAGGGGCAAGAAATGAAACGTTTTGGAGCCTCAGTTTCCTCTTTTAGGACCTGGGATGATGCTAGATCTTGCCTCTTCCTTTTTTTTTTTTTTTTTGAGACAGGGTCTTGCTTTGTAGTTCAGGCTGGCCCTGAGCTCAGCCTCAAACTCAGCAATCCTCCTGCCTCTGCCTCCCAAGTGCTGGCATTACAGGCATGAGCCACCACGCCCATGTGTTATGTGACACTGACTGTTGGTGGGTGTGAATCACCATGCCTGGCATTGTTGTAAATGGTTACTGGGGATCGGAACTCGGGACCTTGCACTTGCCAGGCAGACACCGGAACCGCTGAGCTAGATCCCCGCCCCTTCCGGTTTTGACTGAGGTGATGTGAGTGCGCGTGTGTGAAGTGTGTGGTGCCATGTTCCACACAAGCACCTCTTGAACATTAACCTGTTACTTTGCTTGAAAATTTTTTTTCTATCAATTTTCAACTTGCTTGAGATCTACCTAAACATTTAGCCAGCCACTGGGAGAGAACACGGTGTATCCTGGAAATTAGCTGTTTGTGGCTTATCCCCACGGTGGGTACAGCAGTACTGTTTCTAGGCCATTTCTTTCTTTCTTTCTTTCTTTTTTTTTTTTTTTAGGTTTTTTGAGACAGGGTCTCGCTTTGTGGTTCACGCTGGCCCTGAGCTCAGCCTCCAACTCACATCACAGCAATCCTCCTGCCTCTGCCTCCCGAGTGCTGGGATTACAGGCGTGAGCCACCACGCCCGGCACTGTGGTATGTGGTACTGGTTGCTGCTGGGGTGAGTCTCCACACCCAGTATTGTATGTGGTTACCGCGGATTGAACCCGGGTCCTTGCGCTTGTAAGACAGGCGCCGGAACCACTGAGCTAACTCCCCGGCCCGTCTAGGCCATTCCTGTGTGAACTCTGAATTCTCAGCTGGAAAGTTGGGTTCCCACAGCCCGGTCTCTGGGCCTCTCTTGGATTGTTGGTTTCCTCCTTGGAAGCCACACCATTCTACAGTATGTTATTTGCAACAGCTCAGTAAATATTTGTTTCAAGGAGGAATAGATAATCTCCCCTGATTCCTCCAGGAGTCCCGAGGTGGCCAGCATGGATGTGATCATGCCCATTCTGTAGATGAGGAACTGAGAGGTTTGCCGCCAGTGGGCTGGAGCGTGCGGTAGACTAAGGCCAGGCTCTAGGCAGGCAGGTGGACAAGAAACCAGGCTGGCCATATGGGACGCTCAAGGCTCATCTCCTGGAGCAAGAGGAAGCCTGTGTCTGACACTCGTCCCTTCTGTGTCCGCAGGGCCACATTCTCACAGCCTGGTGCCACGTTCCTCACATCTGATGTCCTATCACCGGCTGTCTGTCTCATGTGCAGAAATGACCAGTGCTTAGGGCCAGATGGCAAAATATGCACCCCAGCTCATCGGTAATTCTTGAGTGGCGATAGCATCCCGCTGGACCTGCCTGCAAAGATCTGAGCTCTGCTGAGAACCAGAGCCGGGTGCCTTCTCTGTCCTCCTCTCCTTCATGGCTTTTTAGACTTTGTCCCCGCAGAGCACAGATGGGTGAGTCTTTCCTGTTGATACTCAACACCCATTTAGCAAAGCCTGACTGAGCAATCCCACCCAATCTTCCGGGAGCTCAGCGGTGACATGGTCCTCACCTTGCTGCTTACAGCCAAGTGGGGAGCCGATTGTGCAAGAGGCTAAATGATGTGGAATTTGGAAGACTTGAAAAGTGGAGAATGTAACTAAAAGAGTTTTAAACTGTATCTCTGGGTGTTTCAAGTACGAAACTGACGATCAGGGATCTGACTTTCTCTCTTGTTTTCTTGTCTTTAAGCTTGCATCCTTTCACTCAAGGTGACCACATTTCAAGGAAAGATCACCTTCTACCCCCTCACCCACCAGCTGGCCCTTACCCAGAGGAGAAGGCCACAGCTGAGAGTGAAAATGGTACACTTTCCCCTTCCAGGTTCCAAGAAGCAGCCTTTCTTTGTGCCTGACCCTGTATCTCAGGGGGGAGTGAACTTATATAGGAGTCACTGCAGGCTCTAGTGGAACCGGGGGTGGCCCTGGGCAGTGTTAGGACCCTGTGGTCCCTGCTCTCCCTGTGGGAGCTGAGGCTTCTGGGAAATTGGCCCATCTCCCCACAGACACCACAGGGTGGAAACTCAGCGGGCCCTGCTGAGATGCTAACAGTGCTGCAGAGCCCTGCTGGGGTGCAGACTGTCTCTGTCAGACACAGAGGGGCTTCCTGCTGCGTCCAGCCCTCTCACATAAACAGACGGCCCTGCCCCTGACTCCTGCTGCTGTTTTTCTAGAGTCTGTCCAAGCAATTGAGTTGAGAAGAAAACCAGACCAGACCAAGAGTATAAAATCTCTCCTTCCCGCCCCCATCTATAAGCAATCTCTGATTTTCATGAGGCCAGTAAGGACAGAGAGCTAGCAGTTTAAAGAAAGCAAGATAATAATACCCAAAGGCCTTGGATAACACAGAATTTTGAGCCCTAGATAATGGAAGTGGTCTGTTTTTCATAGAACAAGGTAGAAAAATGGAAGACAGAACCAGCGTTCAAATCTCCCACTAGTCGTTCCTCTCTCTATGGGTTTCTTCCTTTGAAAAGTGCGGATAGTAACATATTCTTTTCAGGACTATTGTAAGGGTGAAAGGACTATTATAAAGCATGGACTGGGAAGAATATGCTGCCTTATCTTCAAGGGACTTTGGAAGACTAAAACCATTAGGATGATAATAATAATCATAGTACCGTGATCAGAAATAAACAGACGCCTTTGCGAGTCAGATGGGAGTTGGGAAGAGGGAGGGAAGCCTGAGCCCACCAAATCCAGTTCAGTTCAGTTCAGAGCATCTGAGTCAGAGCGACCTGGGTTCAAATCCCATCTCTGTCACTTACCAGAGACACACCTTTGGGTGGTGGCTGAGCTGCTACTGAGTCCCCCAGAAAAAGGCTGTGGATAGTGCCTGGTTCACCCCTGTGAGGGATAAATGAATTCAGTGTGCAAAGAATTTTACCAAGTCCTGGGCACCCCACAACACCCAGAAAAACACAGCTACCACCATTGTCATCGTCACCCTCCCAGCTTTGTGCCTAATAAGATCTAAAAATGAGTGAGATATATTCCCTGCCCTGAGCATCTCACAGCTCAGTGAATCTTGGGATTTAGTGGTCTTTGGTAGATGGTCCAGGCAGAATATAGCCTATATTTCTGGAAAGATTCCTCTTGGGAAATTTGCCCCATTGAGACCTAGCAGATTGGTTTTTCCTTAATCACACCCACTTGGGAAAATGCCCCCTGCAGGTGGGATAGAAACTGGAGTCTCCACTTGGTCTGGTTTTTACCGGGTTGAAACCTCACCTGTCCAGTCTTTGTGATTATGTCAGTGGACAGACTTCTGGATTAGGAGACTAACCAATTGTACCTTTTATTATGTGTTTATACAAGCTGTGGTTTGTATATACTCCACGGTATTCTGAAGTTCTATTAAACAAAATACCGACTCAGTGCTCTTATACTGTACAGGACCCGTCTAACTAACAAGGTAGCATTTTAAACATTAAAGCAGCACAAACATTATGAAGTGAGCTTCAGGAAAAAGAAGTTCCGAGTGTAAGGAGCTTATTAAACTCCTTTAATCTAGGCGTTGGGGATGGCTCAGCAGAACCCACTCAGAGGTAGGGTGCCAGGCCAGACAACTTGAGCATTTCTTCTGCATCGTGGTGTTTAGCTCAGCGGGTGTAAGACAAACAGAACACAGAAGAGTTAACTAGGAGCCTCAGCAGTCACCGGCTATGTGGAGTTCTCTTAAGTTTTTCAAAGCTGTCCCCAAACTGCCCATAACGAGTCCACATTCACCAAGGAGAAGGACATCTGTGTCTTTTTAGATAGAAAAGTGCCATCTCCTTGTCATTTTGTGGAAAGTGCTTTGCTGTCTGCTTCGCCTCACTGGGCCTTCTGCTATCTCAGCGGGGAAAGGCGCTACCTGGTAAATAAAGATAAGCTGTGCTTATTAGCAGAGATTTGCAAGGCATGGAGCTGTTTAAAAATGGATAAGGAGGTCATCGTGCTCCATGGCTCTGAGGAAGAGACTCATTTTCCTGGCCAGGAAGGACAGCAGGCGCCATATACCTGACATCCAGTTCCAAACTGCATGCGCTCGGCTCTTCAGATGTTTGTGTGTGCACAAATGTTGGCTCCTGGCTGGACGGGGTACCACTTAGGTTCTGGAGAAGCAGGAGGGTCTACTGCACCCCTATTTCCGTCTCCTGTCGTGAAGCAGCGGCTAAGCCAGAAGGGACCCCTCGATTTCCCTGCCATCTGAATCACAGCTTGGCTGATGCAGGAGCCCTGTATCAGGGCTGTGTCTGCTCCGCACTCACACGCAGCCTGGCCTGGCTGGGTGTGCAGGCTCACTGGGAGACCCAGGAAGAGCACCAGTGAAGTGACCCGCGACCCTGGCACCCAGAAGCCGACCCAGGGACAGAAGGCAGGTTGGGGAAGAGGCAGCACCTAGAGGTGCCCAGCCCTCTCAGGCCTGTGCTTTCTCCTCCTGCTGCGTGAAGAGCCATGGGGGAAGGCTGGTCCCTCTTGCCTCTCAGTGAGGGTCCTGAAGCAAAGCTTCTAGGCGCAGGAGGCGAGTCATCACCCTCCCCACAGGGCGGCTGTGGACTCGCCTGGCTCTCCTGTTATGCTCAGCAGTAGAGGTAGCAACATGGAGAAGGTGATGGACGCAGCATGCGCAGTGGAGATCACGGCTGGCTGGAGATGTGGAAGGGCTGTGTCCAAGCGTCTTCCAGCCTTTCCTCTCCAGCCATCTGCACCCTCGAGAGGCAGTTGTACCATCAGTGAATGAATCCTCAGCTCCCTGCCTTCCCACATTCTCATTTTTGTTTCTCTCTTTGGTGCCGAGGATTGAACCCAGGACTCACACAACGGAGGTGAGCACTTCACCCCATTCCTGCTTCTCATGTTCGTAGATGTTTCAGGGCGTGGCACGGGGTCCCCTGTCATCACACAGGCCCACGTTTTGGTTATGTGTGCAAAAATAAAATCGCACAGTGCAGCTTTTCTTTAAAAAACCCATCCCAATGTCATAACCTTTAGGCTCTAGGACAATGAAAACATGGATGAGTAGTTTATTGGCTGCTGGTATTCATTTCCCTTCGGTAACTGGGAGTAAGTTAGGGGAGGATTTTAAAAATATCACTGCTATCCTCTCAGTCTGTGCAGCACCATTTATTATGCTTTGATTCATCTTGAGAAAAATAAGTGCAAGTAACAGAAGAGTTTCTGGAGGTTTTATGATATTAAATATCCAGCAATACACTTATGCCTCAAGATTCCAGAAGGAGAAGACTGCCTCTGCTTTGTGGATCGTGGGTCATGGACAGAAAAATTGAGGCTTCACAGCCCGGAGCAGGGAGAGCTGTGCTGGAGATGACAGTCTCGTCATTTCCTTGTTGTTGTCATCTGTCCCCTTTTTGAGTGTCAAGGTTTGGGGCCAGATGTTTCCAGCCGTTGGTTCTGGTGGTCCAAGCGCTACCGGGGGAGCTGGGAGGTGAAGAAGCTTCTTGGGGCAGCGTGTGGGCTGAGAACCAGCTCAGAAAGCTCCTGGAGGCTGTTTGCTATGTAGACTGGACATGGTCCTTACCTTCCCCCATCTGAGGGCAGCGTGGGCCAGGGCTTGGCATGGCCTCTCCATATGGTCCCTTAGCCTTCTCTTTTCTCCTGGCTCCACCCTGTGTGTTAAAGTAACCTGTGGTCAGGTGACCAGAGTGGGCTTCCGTGCCCGGTGAGCTTTGATTGTGTACCCTGGTGGTGGATGTGAGGGCTGCGTTGTCACCCAGACAACTTCTCCTCCGACAACATGAGCCAGGGCTCTTTAACGGTGGTAAGAGCAACAGTGTATTGTTGGTGTGCGGTGGCTGTGCTTCACCACTGACCCAAACTGAGTGACCCTTTTCCAGAGGTTTTCCTGGGAAGCATTTCTCAAAGATTTGACCTGGAGATATGCAAACTTCCCATCTTCTATCTCTTCCCCCTTTAATCTCTGGGATTTGGGGCAGATTGGGAAGATTACACACAGGAGGATTCTGCGGGCCAGAAATAGAAGTGGCATAACTTGCTCCCATGTGCTGTTGTCTAGAGCAGTCACATGACTGTTCCCAGTGCAAGGGATGCTGGGAAATGCAGTCTAGCCATGTGACCTAGAGGAAAAGGAAGCAGGACCATTCACAGTCAGCATCTGCAGAAGCATGACTGCAAACACCTACTATGAAGGGGGAACATGACATCTTGTTTCTTGGTACTGGAGATTGAACCGAAGGCTTATATGCTGAGCTGTATCCTCAACCCCTCTTATCTATTTACTTATTTTTAAAAATGTGAGATAGCATCTTGTTAAACGACCCAGGCTAGTCTTTGATTTGAGATCCTCCTGCCTTAGCTTCTGGAATAGCTGATACTAAAGCATAGACCACCATGCCTGGCTGGTTGTGAAATCTTCATTCTTCAAAATTGGTATCGCATTTATTAGCAATTATTCTGATTGTTTACCCCACTGCAAAGTTTAATTTTAACACAATTAGAATGACACAAATACTCCATGTTCATTTTAGGAAAATGAGAAAATGTAGATCTAGCCAATAACTTGAGGTACATTTGCATTCATGGTATAATAAATATACTGGATCATTCCTGCTGGGTAGAAAGAATTATCAAAGGTTGTATTAAGTTAAGCAAAGAACTGAAAAACATAATAGAATTTTAGATTTAGAAGAAACCTTAGACATTATTTCATCCTTTCCAGGTGTGGTTGTGCATGCCAATCATTCCAGCTGCTCAGGAAGCAGAGGCAGGAGGGTCACATATGTGAGGCTGACTTGGCAACTTTAATGAGACCCTCTCTCAAAAATATAAACAAATAAATATATAAAGAATGAAAGAAAGAAGGCAAAAACAGAAAGAAAGAGCCGATGGAGTACTCACATGTGAAAGCCTGTGTTTAGTGTCAAAAAAGGGGAGAAAAGGCCCCAAATCCAAAATTGTAATGAAGGATGAAAATGCAGACAAAGCAGAAGGATTTTGCATCCATGAGCCCCCTGATGGTGTGCTGTGGAAGCCCTCTCTATTCTGCAATGATGCCTCGACTTACCCGTTGACACGTGTTAGTGACAGCACTGAGCCCCTGTGCCTTCCCAGCACGTAACTGACACAAGGTACGCGTGTCGGCACCCACATCCACATGCCTCTCCAGCGCTGGTGGGCTGTGTTCACTGTCTGCAGCATCGGAAGCAGGACGCGACAGTGCCGTGATTTTCAGCCTGAGCGCTCCATCCGCAATAGCATCATTTTCAACCTACCAGAGAAACGAGGGTTTCTTTTCACTGGTGTGGACAAGAGCGCGCCGCAGGGCTGACTTCAGAGTGGCCCATTGTCCTGGCCCTGACAGGTGCTGGTTTTGACACCGAGGGTCGGATCCGTCACCGCGCGGCTGCATGGATCACTGCCCCTGAAA
>PVIR01040897.1:0-13064 GCA_004026965.1 Petromus typicus
CGGGCGTGGTGGCTCACGCCTGTAATCCCAGCACTCGGGAGGCAGAGGCAGGAGGATTGTGATGTGAGTTTGAGGCTGAGCTCAGGGCCAGCCTGAACCACAAAGCGAGACCCTGTCTCCAAAAACCTAAAAAAAAAAAAAAAAAAAAAAGAGTAGCCAGGGCCCAGATCCAGGCAATCCAGTAAGGTAGGAGCATGGAGACCCAGAGAGACTCCCAACCCAAGGCCTCCATCTGGCCATTGTGGGGTCTCCTAGGGCCATGAGGACCTGCCACCATGCAAAGTAGGGCCCCTCTTCTTCCCTTCAGGTGATGTACTCACACTCACACTCAAAGCACACAGGTACCTGAGAGACCTGAAAGAAAGCGCCTTAATAGAGAAGGGATAAGGAGCAGGATCCTCCACGGCCCACCTCACTCTTCAAATCCAGATGGGCTGTGGCCTTGTCTGTACAGCCACCCAAGGACAGACCCCACCCTACAGTTCTAGGTATCTTCAGGAAGTCTCACCAGTCTTGCACACTTTCCTCCACTTCCTGCTCAGGCCCCTCATGCCCCTCGTACCCTGGACACATGCGATAGACACAACAATCCGGGCTCACAGCAGACAACTTGAGCCCAGGGCCTGCTTCCCCAGAGGGCATCCTGTCGCAAAGCACAACCCCCTGGGGCCCTCACTGCACACAGGACCCAGTGTGCTCAGGGAAGTCAAGTTACGGCTGTGGATCCTGCTCACAGCTGAGAAGATCATAAAGGGGAGGTAGCAGCTGCTCTGGGCCAGAGAGTCCCAAACCGTGTGACAACCACATACACTGAGATGGAAGCAGCTGCACACACTGGAACAAAGGAAGAACCCAAATAGGCACGGCAGATGCAAAGTGTCCCATGGGGCTGGCATCCTGGATCCAGCAGGAGAAGGCCCTTATTCTGGAACATACACCGATAGCCAGGCCGGTGGGCTGAGGTTCACAGATCCCCGGTTAAAACACCTTACAGGTGCTATGGGTTGAGCTCAGTCAACCCCAAACCCCAGGACCTGGGATGGTGACCACTTGGAAACAGGGCCTTTACAGACATGCAGGACACCGCCTCCATCCCGACTCAGAAAAATTCCCACATGGGTGTATTTACATAGAGAAAACAGTGATGCTAATGAGACAGGGTGGACATGACTGGTCAGACCAGGGAAAAGCCCTGGGAACCATAGGGACTTCTAACAAGTGTCCTATAAGTCTGTAGTCAGATCAAAGCTGAAACACCCAGAAAGAAAAGAGACATATGGGGGAACCAAAGTGCCCACAAACCACACAGGGCTCATCTCAAAGATGGAAACAAGCATAGCTTAGACAGCACTTTAAAAGCATCAGCTATGCTGCATTAGAAGTCCCCTGGCTGAATAAATACATCAGAATGGGCATGGCTGACTTCCCCCAGGGCCAGAGTGTGCATGGAGGCTTCGCAGACCATCTCCACCTCATGGGAAAGTGGCAGAGCTGCCGGAGACAGCACGTTTACGAGTGCACGTGGCTGAATGCTAATAAAATTTGTTTACGCAAACAGGCAGCCAGGCTGTGAGCTAAGTTTCACAGACCCCCGGGATAAAGCATCCTCTGACGAATGCTATGGGTTGAACTGAGTCACTTCCAACCCCCAGGTCCTTACAGTATGACCGTATTTGGAAATGGACCCTTTGCAGATGTAAGATAAGGGTGAGCCTCTATCCAACGTGACTGGTGCTCTTATCACAGGGGACATTCGGACACAAAAACACATAGGAAGGACACCAGGTAAGGATGAATAAGGTAGGGGTAGGAGGTTGGTGTATCCGCAAGCCTGTGAGCCCGGGGGCACCAACACAATCCCCATCCACCAGGCACAGGTCCAAATCCCCTCATCCCCTCACAGCCTTGGGAGGACTGGCCCCGCTGTGTCCCGCCTTAGCCATCAGAATGCACGAGAACGTCTCTGGTGTCTCCCTACCTCGTCTGTGCCCCTCTGTTTGTTACACATCCCCCAGAAGACTCACACAACAGCCCTCACAGAAGTGAATGTCACTAGCTGTGTTCTCTACAGCCCTTCTCGCAGGACCAGATACCAGGTGAACACTCATGCGTTTGTGTTTTTGTTTTTAAACAGACTCCAGACCAGATATTTGAGGCCAGTCTAGCTTTGCTGCGGGCTCCCGGCTGTAGGACGAGGAAGTGACCCCGAATCCTACATAGCTCTGCCAGGATGGGCACTGCTAGGGCAGCCTCAAAACCCTGCTCTGCCCTCCTGGTATGAGGTGTGCTGGGTCAAATCCACCGTGCCCTTCCCAGCCCCACCCCCAGGCTGGGCAAATGACACTTCTCTAACAAACTGAAACGACAAGGCATTCAAAGTCCTGGCCAGCGTCTGCCACTGCTAGCTCAGGGGTGCAGTGATGTCTGTGGCTGAGAACGCTTGGCTCCAAGGAAGGAAGGCAGCACTTCAGTAAATGTTTAGAAATCCATCAACACCCTCAGGCCAGACCCAGCCAAAAGGCCCTCTCAAAGGTCCTGAGTCCTAGGCCCTCACCTGTCCAGTGACAGTCCTGAACCCATATTTCCTTCTCTTCCTAGATACAGTGAGTGAGGGACCCCACAAGCTCTACAGAGTGATCCCTACCCATACCCCCATCCTGCTCAGGAAACTGTCAGGCCAGTCTGTGCCCTGGAACTGCGCACAGAGCTGGAGTCCTGTGTCTATCTGTTCTCAAGGCCCAGGCAGGGGGGGTCCACACAGATGAACTTGGGTGTGAGGGCACAGGCCTCAAGCCTGTATCCTGCTCTCCACACTCACTTTGTACAATGAGCCCAATATACAGTAGATACTTAAAAAATATTGTGGACAGGGCCGGAGATTTAGCCCAGAGGTTCTGGTGTCTGCCTTGCAGGTGCACGGCCTTGCATTTCATCCCCAGTAACCACATACCACAATGCCCAGATGTGGTGGCTCGTGCCTGTAATCCCAGCATTCAGGAGGCAGAGGCAGGAGGATTGCTGAGAGTTTGAGGCTAACCTGGGCTACATAGTGAGTTCAAGGCCAGCCTGAACTACAAAAAAGTGAGACCCTATCTGAAATAAATAAATAAATAAAATATTGCTGGCAGAACAATGTCCCCAGGAGAGAGAATAGCTCCCAAGAAGACCCTCGAGCCAAGGAAGAAGCAAGTAACAGCATGGGACAAACCACTGGGCAGAAAGGTGTCCCGTAACGACCTGCAAGGCCAGAGCACTGCCAGCTGTAGGAGCTCTGGGAACAGGGGGTGTGGACCTCGTAGGGAACCAGACCTTGGGTTTGTTAATGGAAAACCTGAGCCGTCCGCTGGTCCCTGACCTTGGGCACAGTGACTCAGCCTTTGGGAGCCTCCTTTCTTCCCTGGATCCTGGTAAGCAGCTACAGTGGCCAGTATAGAACTGATACCCTCCCAGCAGACACACGATTCGGGAGCAAACACGGCCCGGGTGACACCCAGCCAGCCACAGGCCAAGGCCAGTGCTGTAGCAACACAGCATGACACCAAATGTAGCACGAACTTGGAACAAACACTAGTGCTGCAGCAGACACAGCAGCACAGACCCGCAGTACAAAACCAGACATGACACAAACACCAACACGGTACCAAACGTGACACCGAGTTGCAAATTGTACTTATGCCAGTGAGGAGCATTCGTGGCATGAAAGGGTGTAGACAGCCAAAGCTGGAAACATGGGCCTCTGCAGGAAGCATGTCAAGTGAGAACAAGGATCGGGACCTGGCAGAGCTGAGGACAGAATCCCACTTTGTTCTGTGGAGAGGGAGACTCAGCAAGGGCCATCATGGGGGCCCAGGAGGTCCCCACAGGATCTTGCTTTGCTGCTAGGAAACTGAGGCCCGCGGAGGGGGATGCAGAAAGCTCAGGCAGTGCAGGATCCAGCTGGCGGAGGGAGGGTGGGTCAATGTGGCGGGCTGGGGCCTAGGGAGCCTCTGCAGCGAGGGGAGGAAGCCGTAAGCAATGACCTCATCCCCCAGGCCTCCGCCCCAGCACACGGTTCCCAACCACAGGCATCGCAGGACAATTCCCTGGTATGCTCGCCACCAGAAGGCACAGGGCGTGCACGTTTATATTGTGCTTTTCAGTGTTCCTTGCTTTGTGCAAGATTTGAAAAAAAAAAAAAGCTGTGATTACAGAGACAAAAAACAGCCCCTCACCTGGGCCAGCGCAGAATTTCTACTCCAGAGAAAGGGGGGAGAGTGTGTGCTGACAGTAAGTCTGGGAGCGAAATAGAGCTCCCAAAGGAGAACTTGGTCACATGAGCGCACACGTATTCCTCACACGGCAGACACGTAAACAAGCGTGCACGGTAAGGTCCCGAGTGGAACACTGCGTGCGCACGTGTGGATACCGCACCTACACAAACACAGGCACGCACGCAGGCTCTGGGTTTCAGAAACCAGGTTAGGACTCCCTCCCTGGAAGTCACACCCGGGTCTCGGGGCCACGCAGACCTCAAAGGCGTCTGTTCCAAGAACAGGGCCAGACCTGGCCAAGATGAGATTCTTGCTAAAATGGCTTTTTCAGGCCCACCAAATATCCCTGCTTCAGCAGAATGCTTAATCCCTCCGAAGCCGCCCTGGGGCTTCCTTAACCCAGGCTGAGATAACAGCTTCCTGGCACCATAAACCAGGCACAGCCCAAGAAGGAAAAACACTGGGTCCCAGGAACAAGGAACACGTCTTCGAGAAGCTGTTTTCCCCCATCTGCACATCATGCTCTCCGAACCAGCGCAGAGCTCCCACTGGGCCCCTGTGGGGCGCCTACTGCTGTGGTTGGGGCTGTGCTCCCCAGGAGATGCATGTGACAAGAGCGCCTCCTGGTGGTCCATGGCCTGCAAATGCTGCTTGCCTACACCAGTCTTACTTCCGAAGTCCGCCATGCCCATCCCACCCTAGGCCTGCTTACCGTGTCTGCAGCCTGAAAGGCCTAACTACTACTACTACTACTACTACTACTACTACTTCTTTTTTTCTTTCTTTTTTGTTTTATATAACAACTCACTATATATTCCAGGCTGGTCTCAAAAGTGTAGTGATCCCTGCCTCAGCCTCCCAAGTGCTGGGATTATAGGTATACACCACCACGCCTGGAGATCCCAGCGTACTTCTGCCTGCCAGGGACCCTGTGCTTGCCAGCCCCACAGGACATAAGCAATGTGATCTCAGCCCACCTGGTGTCAGAACAGTGTGGCTCCTTCTCACCCTGGAGAATCATTCTCTGTCCTGCAGTCTCCTCCCCCCCTTCCTCCCAGGATGCCCTCATGGGTAGGCTCATTCAGTGCCACCTGTGGCCAAGACTATAAAATAAATGGCTAGACACAGTGAGCTCAAACCTACCTGGGAGAGACAACCTCCCCAAACATGGTATCACAGCAGTAAAAACAGGTCTGAGGCTTTCTCTGACCCCTCCTATTTTACATGTGGGAAAACCGAGGCCCAGGACCACACAGTAACTTGGGGTATCCTGGTGGGGTAACTCTGGTAGTCTGTTAGGAAGGAGGAATATCCAGACCTGGAAACACCATCCTGGGCACCCAAGGGTGACTGTGGACATAGTGGAATCTGTCTCCGAGAAGTATGGGGTGACAGGAGGAAAACGTGTGCTCTACCAACAGAGCCCCATCCTCAAAGTGTCGACAGAACAGTGGGTTGCTGGGAGGGAGGGTATTTGGAGGAGGCTAGAGTGACAGCTAGGTGGTGGCAGGCTGAGAGGCAGCCAGGAAGGAGCAAGAGGGAAGAGACAGGAGATGACGACAAGTCTGGAGAGACTTGTGCCTGAATGTCTGGCATTTGCGGGGCTATCAGAGAGAAGTTGGAATTTATCCCAGTACCAAGGATCTCTTGGAATGATCTGATTTTGGTTTTAGAAAGTGTTTCCCTGGCTGTTTGGGGGGGAGGATGTTTAGCAAGCTGAGAGGGAGAGAAAGGAGATGAAGGTACCTGGACTGTTGCTCTCACAGAGTAAGAAACGGTTACTTCTTGGGACATATTTGAGGGGCAGGGAAGTCTCACCTAAAACAGAAAGCTGCTCCACTAGTACTCCCAGGCCCAGGCCAGGACCTGGGACCCTCAGAGCCATCCTGCCATTGGCCACCAGGTGGCGCGAGGGCCCCAGAGACCATGGTGGAGAACTAGAGCACAGAATAGAGGCAGAGGCTGATGGAAGGAGAGGGGTCTGAGACCCTGGGAGATGTGGGACAGTCAACCCAGGCTCGAGCTAGGACATGAGGAGAACAAGCACCACACACACACTTGATACAGGCAGACACAGTGACGTGTGGAAACGTGTCCACATCCACACAGAAACACACACACATGCACTCAGTTGCATATATACTTGCATGTACACATTGCCAGATATACACTTGAGGGTACAAGCATGCACACACATGTGTGCACAGGAATGTCCCAGGGGAATACTCTGGCTGCTGATCCTCACAGCCTGGGAATTATCGGGCCCCTCCGTCCCAGGGCAGAGCCTCCATGGAGGAATCAGAAAAGGGAAGTGGCCTGCTCCTCTCGGCACATACATCCCCAGGCAGAAGCCAGAGCATGATGCCCCTTCTCAGGAGACACAGCCAGCAGCCCAGCAATCATCAGAGAGTCAGTCTGTGATGAAGGGACATGCTGACCCTGGACAGGGGCTGTGGGGATCCAACGGCACACAGGGCCTGCGCCCCGAGCAGGAAAGAAAACAAGGCCCTGACGTGGCAAAGATGATGCTGACAGCATTCACAGACCCACTTCCTGGTGAGCACAGAAGGACCCAAAAAGACATGTGGGTGTGCTCTGACAGAACAGGAAACGTCAGGACACTGGGACAAGAAGGATAGCTCAGGGAAAGAGGTAGGATGCTCAGGACACGAAGGAGAGATGTGGGACAGGATGTGATATCATCACATTGAAACCACATAGATCTGGTCCTGGACATCAAGTCCCAAACATGAAAACACAATCCCGGCAGGATGTTCCTTCCAGAAAAGCATGAGGCTGACCTGCCCTTAAAGCCAGGTGTCTACCAGGCCCTGGGCATCACCTGTCCAGCATACTCAGTAAAGGGGCACTGACCACAGGTGCTGAGATATCCATCCCGGCACTCAGAGAGCCTGTGATCTGGCCAGCTCTGCGAGGTGGAAGATGGAAAGCTGGACAGTCAGCCCTGTTCCATCTAATAATATCCTAGGATGAAAGAGAGAAACACATAGGGATATAAGCAGGACACTGGTCTCAGCCCTGCCAGCCCTGCCTGCCCGCATCACACTCAGGTGGCGCCTCACCCCATGTCCCCCAGACATGCTGGTCCCTTGCACCTCTTCTCAACAGCCTCACAATCACCTATGTCAGCTTCAGGTTTCCTACTGGCCTGTGAGCTCCATGGGGCAGGAATGCTCACCACCTTGTTACCAGCATAGCAGAGTGCTATGGGTTAATTTACCCTTGTGGTCGCTGGCGCAGACTCAGCCTTCTTGTCAGTGTGGGCCTCAGCCTTGGTTGTGTAGGACCCAAGGATCTCCTTAGGCCCTTATCTTGGGGGTTCACAGCCAGCTGGGGGGCCAGTCAGGCACTACCCTCAGCTATAAAGGCAGAGGGCAAGGGAAAGGGGCAGTGGGTACATCAGTCATCAAAAGGCCTGCGTACTCCTCAAGGGCCAGGACACAGTACAGGGTGGCCTGTCCCAGCCTCACTCATGGGAGGGAAGGGCCTAGGGCTGTGTGCTGAGGCAAGCATGCCCCAGGCTGGGGGTCCTGCAGGATGGTCCTGCAAGATGTGACACCAGGCTGGGTCTTTTCTGGGCTGATGGAGGACCCTCCAGGCCATGGTGTGGGTGACAGGGCTAGGATACTACTGCGGTCCATGTGCCATTGTTAAGCAGGAGTCACTTGGCCCCAAGACACTACTTGCCAACCCCAGTCCACCATCCTCTTGTCCTCCCTTCACCAGCCCCAAAGACCCCTCCCTGGAAAGTCCTCCCAGACCACAGGCCCCTCCCACTCCTTGGCTTCCCCATCTGCCACACGCAGACTGCAAGTGGCCTGGCAAGTGTGGGGCTGGGAGATGTCCACACCTCTAGCTAGCTCTAGGCAAGGCTGGTAAGAGGCTGAGGTGACCTTGCTCCAACTTGGAGCAGTTGTGACATCATTATAGCCCCAAGTGCCTACATACCATCCAGAAGAGGGTCCCAATGGCCAGAGCAGCGTACTGCTCGATGGTGGACAGCACACTGAAGATGAGGCAGGCCAGGACGATGAGGAAGCTGTAAAATAGGAGGGGTAGAGGTCAGCATCCCGGCCGTCTGTCCACCCTAAGTCATATACTGGGACAGCTGCCACCCTCAGGGACCTCCCAGGTGTAAGATCGGAAAGCTGCCAAAATCACACCACTGGTGAGCTGGACACTCAAGTGAGGGGTCCACAGGGTATCACTCCAAAACACTATACTGCACTGCCAGACTTCCCAAGACCACAGGTTATGTGACTGTGTTCTGACAGGCAAATCCACAGGAACAGAAGGCAGCTGGGATCACAAGGAGTGAAGGTCTAGAGTTGCCTTGTGACCACACATTTCAACTCGGATGTGGAGAGACGACACAGTTTTCACGAGGGTACCTTGGAGTGTGCTTATATCTCAGTAAAGCTGTTTTAACAAATTTCTTCCAGACATGCCCCTCCTGAACGTAGGAATTAAGGGCCAAGGAAGGGACGAGGGACTTAGGGCCAGAGAGGGCCCGGCGCCCAGGCTGCCCTCTAATCCACAGGCATACAGAAAACACAGACATACCCTTTGGTCATAAAGGGCCTGGGAAGATAAAGGGCATGAATCTTTAAAGCCCCTTGTCCCCTGTTTGCTGAGCTCAGCATCCGTGGGTATGACCAGGCCAAAAAGGAGGATGGCAAGACCTTCTGCCCAGTGCTCAGCGTGCAGGTCCCTCCTCTCCGTGAGAGCCTGCACAGCGGGAGCTGTCAGCCCCACCCCCACCCTGCACAACTTTCTCACTGCAGGCAGGACTCTCAGCACCTCTGGTACCCTCTTCCCAAAGGCACAGCCCGGCAAAGAACACGTCTCTCCCACCTGTCACATCTGTCCAGCACACACAGCCAACCCCACCGCGCAGAGGCCACACAGGCTACCGACACAGAGCAATTTCCTGCAAGCTGATAGACTGGGGCGAGGGGGAGGGGTCCTCCCGTCAGCCCTGTGGGTGGAGCCATCCCTCCCCAGGCCTTATCTCAGGGGTTCACAGCCAGCTGGGAGACCCATGGAGACTGAAAGCAAAGCCTCGCTCTCGTCGCCTCCCAAGCTCCTCAGGTCCGCGGGCTACACCTCGCCCTCTGCTGGTAGGAACCAGACCCTACAGCCACTGTCCCCTACTCCCTCACGGGCTGTCAATTCCATCAGTGCAGCTGCGTCCCTGCCCATCTTCTCAACCGGACTCCACTGTCCATTCTCCCTCCCCCAGATAATCCCACCCAACAGGCGAGTAGTCCTGAACATTATCCCTCAGCATGACAACACAGTGGTTCCCTACTCTCCCCGAGTGGTCTTTTGTGTGCTCCACTGCAGGGTCTTTGCGCTTGCCCCAATCCCCAGTGGGGAGCCTTACACAGACAGCCCACCTCTGACATGTACCCCATCCCCACCGTGACCTCTGAAGTTCAGGTATCACCACTGGGACTGGTTCAAACTGTCCACCCCTAGGCTATGAATGCCCCAAATCAGGCGTCTAGGGCTCAGCCTGGCATGCATAGGTGCTCAGTCTCCTTGCACGCACACCTTCACCAAATCCCCACAGCACAGACCCCACGGTCACCAACCACACAGGCTGCTCAACTCAAAGCAGTGTGATCTCGGCCACCTCAACCTGAGTCCCTCAGAGCCCTTGGGCAGCGGCCCCTGCACCCCCCAGCCCCGCCCCCTTCAGGCCCACACAGGCCCAGTCTCCAGCTTCTTTCGGCCTGTGTTGTTGGCATAGATGACACTTCCCACAAGGAACTTGTATGTCCACCTGCCCAGTCGTGGGCCCTCCTGATGCTTCCATGGGCCAAGGTGGTCCCCACTGTCCTGTTCCCCAGGCTGTGATCTGCTCACTGCTGACCCAGAGAGGGCACAGGGTACAGACCTCCGTCACCACATGCAGCACTCCCTCCCAGGGAGCACAGCCAGCAGTGTTTAGGGTGAGGGCTCATCTCAGCGGGCACAGCTCCTGGTGCTGAACTGGACGGTCTCACCAGCAGAGGCCACTTTTGCACCCAAGCCATGTGCCCTGGCCCACTCCCCAGAGTTTATAGCTTAGCCACGCCTCTGGCTCTTGAGCCTAGCCCCAGCCCCTCCAGGGCCCCTGCCAGTGGCCATGACTACCCCTCCCATGTGTCTGTCTGTTTTGTGGGATGTGGCACAGCCTGGCTCAGCCAAGTAGAAGCAGTGCAGGTGCTGCCTTGGTAGGAGGTGCTGCCTGGTGGGAGGGGCTGCCTGGTGGGAAGAGCTGCCTGGTGGGAGGGGCTGCCTGGGGAGGGGGATTAGAGGGCTGCCTGGTGGGAGGAGCTTCCTGGGGAGGGGCTGCCTGGTGGGAGGGGCTTCCCGCTGCTCCTGCGGCCTGAGCGCACTAGGGGCCAGAGAAGGCCTGTGTGGAGCAGAGGGATGCGTCACCTGTCAGCCGCCCCTCTACACCACAAGGTCCAGGTGGTTCCCTGCCTTAAGTTTCTTCACTTAAATAAACTGGAGCCCACAGCTGTCCTCTCAGGGAGGCTGTGTTAAGGCAGGGTGGCTGGACCTCCCCAGGGGTTCAGCCCTATGACTTCACCCAGAGACCTCAGACACAGCCTGAAGTTCTCCATGCTGCCTCCACCCTGAAGATGAAGCAGAAATCTCCTGCCACCTGTGGCCCTCCACCAGGACCACGTGGCCACTTCCTGTCCAGCACCAAGAAGGCTCCAAGGGCGGCCACTGCTTGCCACCCCAGCCAGTATGCTAGTGATGTGGGTCCCACAGGAGCCTGGCAAGCTGGGAGTCACCACATTGTAATTAAACAGCTCGGGAAAAATCCAGGCTCTCAGGCCTCCTGAGGTCACACAGTTGAACCAAACAGAGACAAGGATCCAGGACTCAGGATGAATGGCCGTTCATTCCTTAGAATGTCAGGGAAACAATCCAGCATGACTGGCTGTGAAGTGGCTCCAGCTGATGGGAAAGCAGGGTTCTCAGCTCGTGCGCACCACGCCTCCAGAGGACCTCGTGCCATGGTGAAGGCACAGACAGGAAGTGGCAAAGCTTCATATCTTCCGTTGGCTGTGTCCCCAGGAGACACAAGGAACTCAGGGCAAGGAGCAAGGGTCTTGCAGAGGAGGGAAGCATCCAGCCAGTGAGGCTGGAGTGTAGAAAGCCTAGCACTGCCAGGGAGCCATGAGGCTACCTCCTGCTGGGGATCAAGGTGTCACCAGTGAGAATGGTCCAAGCAGGGGTGAGGAGCAGGTTCCCTTATGAAGGCACCAGGGGAAGACAGGTGGCAGCAGAGGAAACCTGAGTTTGAGACTGGGGCACGAATCCGCCCCGTGCGCTGTTCCTGGCCCGCGCTGCATTCAAGGCTAAAGGGTTCTTCAAATATTTGACTACCTTGTACTGGCTTCAGAAAGAATTATATAGCATAGTTTATTTTTTTATCTATTCCAGATAAGATGAGTTTTATCTTATTTACCACTCTATCTGTTCCTGTCCTGGGTGGAGCCAGGAGCCTCAGAGAGGCCGACCCACGGGCCCTGTCCTTGGGGCGCTCACAGCCTAGCACCTACACTGTGGCCCTCCTACCTCGGCAGGAAGCCGTGGCCCCTTCACCCTAGCTCTGCACGAGCTCCAAGGTCAGATGTTTCCAAGGCACCCCTTTCACAAGAGCCAGGAGACTGAGGCCCAGGCCAAGAAGGTGCTGCCATGAATTCTGGGCAGGAAGTGGGCAGTGTGGAAGGCTGGGAGGAGACAATTCTAGGAGGCCACGATGCCAAACTCTACCTGGGCCTAGTTCCCAGGAGGTGCCCAGCAGGGGGGTTAGGGGTAGTGGCACCCCAGGGACAATACCTTACTGTTCCACTAGCAGCAAATTAATCTCAGAAGCTGAGACGGCAGAGCCAGCCCCAAGGGACGTCCAATGTGTTATCGGACATCATTTCAATATCTCCATACCAGCGTGCCCTGGGAACATGAAAGAATGCAGGTACCCTGCCAGGGCCGAGGTCAGCACCTCAGCAGGAAACACACAGGTGGAAAGAGCAGCTCCAGGGGCTCAGACAGGCTGGGCCTAAAATAGGGCACTGGCTTTTACCTTGAGATCCAACCTTCACTATGGACCTCTTAGGCTGGGCCACACAGGTGACCAGCCCTCTGAGTCCAGCACAGACATGTCCCAGACAGAAGTAAGTGTTGATGTGGTAACAGTCCCCCCGGCCCACAGGAGCACTGGTACGCTTCCCTAGGGAGTCACAGAACATGAATAAGATACGCTACTTCTCACATACAGAGCATGGGGACAGCTGCTGAGGCCCTTGGGGCCCAGCTAGAGCTGGCTGCAACAGGAAGCTGGCATGAGCTGGAGCTCTAGGGAACAAAAAGAACGCCTCACAGGACTTTGGATCCACTGGGTCTGCACACCTAACTTGTCCCATACATAAAATGACGTGAAGACCTGGAAAGTTTTGTTGAAAGGGGAAAACTGTTATGTAGAAAACCTGTTATGCAAAAAAGGGTGCAGAATTAGGTGCCGGGGAGTTAGCTCAGTGGTTCCGGCGCCTGTCTTGCAAGCGCAAGGGCCCGGGTTCGATTCCCCAGTAACCACATACCATACTGGGCATGGAGACTCACGCCCAGCAGCAACCAGTACCACATACCACAGTGCCGGGCGTGGTGGCTCACACCTGTAATCCCAGCACTCGGGAGGCAGAGGCAGGAGGATTGCTGTGATGTGAGTTTGAGGCTGAGCTCAGGGCCAGCCTGAACCACAAAGCGAAACCCTGTCTCAAAAAACCT
>PVIR01040898.1:0-13163 GCA_004026965.1 Petromus typicus
ACAAACTACAGGTGTACTTATTTAAAAGCTATAGATCAAAATACCAAATAATCTGTCACATTTATTCTTTCACAACAAAACTTCAAGCTGTGAAAGTGTGTGAGATGATCTGAGAACTGAGTTGAATGTTTAAGACAGATGTTTGGGTTAGTCATGTGTAATTAAGTAACAAAACTGACAAATTCAAAACCATTTTTGCCTTACTTTCTACAAAATGATACAGTGAAACTTAATAAGAATTTTGATTTCTTAACCATCATTCTTTTAAAATAACCTTTCAAAACCATTGTAGACCTTCTTTATTTTCTTTAATTTAATTTAATTTTATAGTACTGGAGCTTGAGCCCAGGGCTTTGCACTGAGCTACACCCTGGCCCATTTTAATCTTTACTTTGAGGCAGAGTTTTGCTAAATTGTTAAGTTTCCCAGGCTGGACTCAAACTTGTGGTCTTGCCTCAGCCTCCCAGATGCTGAAATTACTATACCTGGCTTTATTTTCTTTAACACACTTAAAATTATTTATTAGAATTAGACACAATACTAATTGTAATCAGTGAATAAGCTAGGCATAGTTGGACATGCCCATAATCCTAGAATTTGGAACGCTAAGGGGACAGGAGCATAAGATTGAAACAAGCCTGGGCTTTATACCAAGTTCAGGGGCAGTCTAGACTGTATGACATTCTGTCTCACTTCCCATCCCCAAATTAATGAATAATGAAATGTTTAAAGCTAGAATTTTATTATAATTATTAACATCTTAATTATACAAATTAACAAGTTTCACTGTGACATTTCCAGATAGGCACACATCATGCTCAAGGCAAAATTTTAAATTTATCATTTTGAACACTTAATTGAACAGAAATATGAGAATAAAATTAATTATAATTTTTGAAGGACTATCCGTCAATGCAAAATATCAATAACTTGGTTTGAACGTGTTGAATCTCGACATATGCACAGACAGATTTCAGAGAAATACAAATGGTTTAGTATTAGTTTCCCATGGGCCGGGACTTTAGCTTAGTGGTTCTGACACCTGCTTTGCAAGTGCAGTCCCCAGTAACCTCATACAACAATGCCAGGAGTGAAGACTCACGCCCTCCAGCAATCAGAGCCACTACCACAGTGCTGGGCGTGATGGCTCACGCCTGTAATCCCAGCACTTGGAAGGCAGAGGCAGGAGGATTGCTGTGATTTCAAGACTAAGCTCAGGGCCAGGCTGAACTACAAAAGCAAAAATCGGTCTCAAAAGAAAAAAAAGAAAAAAGGAATGTCTCCATAGTTGCCATTGTAACAAGTGTTCACTAATATATATTAGTACACAGGACATTTCTTTGCTTTTTTACAGCCCTAAAATATAGTGTATCAATATTTATTTAATTTGCTCCCTACAGAAAATCACTAAGGATTTGTTTTTCACCTTCTGTTTAACAAACCATACTGGAGTGACTAATTTTGTACAAACCTCATTTTTTTAGGTGTGCAGAAGTATTTGTATGTAAATTCCCACAAGCAGGAGAAACACAGAATACTGACGTGGTCGTGTGGCGTTTCTGGAGGGGGCTTACCTACCATCTGTTTAAACGGTCAGAGATGACATGAAAGACAACAATCATTTCTAAGCCTTACAAGAGGAGACATTTTATTTTCAGATTTTATGCTTTAAATATGTATTATTATTATTTTAACTTTTTTCTTTGCAGTTCTAGAGGTTGGACACACAGCTTTTCAGATACGAGCTGCATCCCCAGCTCTTATTATTTCTTATGCAGAGAAAACAATGTAGGGCCGTGGTTGCCAGGTGATATGTGGTGGGAAATCACCGAGGAGACGCAGGCACTGCCGAAGTCCCTCGGGTAGAAGAGGAGGGGAGAAATGTCCTGGCCTTCAGCAGGGTCATCTAGTTAGTTAAGGCCCCAGGGTACACATTCAGTTGCTACAGTGTACAGCAGTAAGCTGTGTACGGCTCCTCTAAAGACTCCTTAGCAACACGAGAGGGTGTGGTTCTCCCCAGACTCTGGATGTCGGTTCCCTAAAGGCGCTGTGGAGTCTTGCCTAAGCAACCAGCGAGCACTCTTAGTCACTGCCACTCATAGGAGCCTCTCAGGGCCTGTGGGCATGATGGGTTCTGGGAAAAACTCAGTTGTGTGTGATCAGGAATTAGCCCGGTGAGTGAAGAGTCCCAGGAGCGGAGAGGTGAGGGACAAGGCTGGAAGTGTTGGGTGGGCCGCAAAGACATTTCTGTACGGTCCTAAGAGTGTGGCCGGAATCCTGCGGGCTGAGGGAAGCCGGTGATGACTACAGCCGTTCTGACGTGATCCATGTGGTACGATGGATGAGAGGCCGGCAAAGCTAGAGGGGGGATTGTTACTTAAGATTACTTCGTGATCCTGAGGTCAAATTATGAGACCTAAACTAAGTAAGACAGCAAGACTATGCAGGAGGAGAACAATTTAAGTGAGACCTAAGAGTTGGAATTAAAAGACTCTGCAGATGACTACACTACGCGTGGAGTGTGAAGAGAAGAATTTAGATAATTTTGTACTCGTGGCATAATCCTGGTTTGCATACGAGTAGAGCTCTGACAGATCTGGGCCTAATGAGGCGCCACCGGCTGTGTTGATCTGCCTCAGACTAAGGTGTCTGCTGCGATCTGAAACTTCCAGTAATAAAACAGGGAAGTCCTTCGTACACCGGGACGAGTTTACACTCCCCTAATGTGAACCGGTGGCAGTTAGAACAGGAGTTTATGGCCACAAGCGCTGAGACAGCGGAGGTGACTTGGGCCGAGGACGACAGCGTTTAGTGGCGCCGAGAAGTTGTGCTTATTCATAACTATCGTGTAATCTGAGGTCCAGGGCTACAGGAGATTGGAACGGAACTATGAAAGAATTCTGGCCTCAGGAGAAAGAGGGAGAAGGAAACAAGTAATCTGTACTGGCACATGGATGGCAGAGGTACCTATGAGAGTGAAACTGCATCCATGCAGCGGGGCACCGGTCAGAGAAATGGGAGTTTTCCCCAAAAGATGACCTCACAGGTTTCCCTGCATCGAGGCCATTCTGGAGGAAGGACACATTGACCAGGGTCGTTTGCTTTGTCGTGTGGCGCCATCTAGTGTTCGTTCCCACTCACAGTCCTTCTTGAGTCCTTGTTGGAGGGTCACAGGAAGTCAGAGTCACAAGAACCTGAGGGCTGGTTCCTAAGCTCTCCTTGATTTGTTGGTTCTTCATCTACACGTTCGCATATTTGCCCAAAGCCGACTGAGCGTAAGCCAGTTACTTTTCTGGGGACTGAAGTTAGAGTAGGGAACAAAATAAGCAAAAAGCTTGAACTCGTGGAAGGCGACGTTGATAGAATACATTTTTTTTTTTTTTTAAGGTTTTTTTGAGACAGGGTCTCACTTTGTGGTTTAGGCTGGCCCTGAGCTCAGCCTCAAACTCACATCACAGCAATCCTCCTGCGTCTGCCTCCCGAGTGCTGGGATTACAGGCGTGAGCCACCACGCCCGGCACTGTGGTATGTGGTACTGGTTGCTGCTGGGGTGAGTCTCCACACCCAGTATTGTTTGTGGTTACCGAGGATGAATCCAGGTCCTTGCGCTTGGAACCACTGGGCTAAATCCTCGGCCTGATAGAATACATTTAAAAATTTTTTAAACATGAATATTCTGTTTCTTCAGTACCATTTACTGAAGTTTATTTTTTCCCTCTTTGGGGCTGTGCAATGCCATTACTGTCATACACGAAGTGTTCCTGTGTGAGTCATTCTGTATCTGTTATGTTCTACTACTGATTTATCAATTTCTGTAATATTATCTAAATTTTCTTTACACTTTAAAATTAGCTTTAATGTTTGGTAGAACAAGAACCCTCATCTTATTTTTAGTCTGTTTTGAATATTCTTAGATTTTAAAATGTCCACAAAGTTTAAAATCAATCTACAAAAATCTGTCAAAAACCCATAGAAATTTTAACTGAGATTGAACTGAATCAGTATATCATTTAACGTGAATTGATATATTTATCCCCCTAAGTCTTCAATTTATTATTTTTGTCTCTCAATAAACACATAGGTCTTACTTACCTTTTGGTAAATGTTTTGTAGATTTTTATACTACTGTATAAGTCACTGTTAGAGTATTGGCTATCTAGGCACACATCTATAATACCAGTGCTTGGGAGGCTGAGGCAGGAGGATTGCTGTGAGTTTGAGGCCAGCCTGAACTGCACAGCAAAACTGTCTCAAAAAAAAAAGTCATTTGCTAACATTTTATAGCTTGTGCTTGGAAATGCAGTTCATCTTGTCATACTGATTCCTCGTCTAATGATTTTGTTGCCAGGCATGGTGGCTCACGTCAAATGCTCTTAATCCTAATGATTTATGTTTTCTACTCACAAAATCTATCATCTGTAGATCTTTTGTTGATTTTTTTCTGAATTTTTATAAAAACTGTACCTTTATTAATTTTCCCTGCCTTTCCTGTACTATTAGAGTCTCCAACAAAGCACAGAAGTGGTGCTAACAGGCATCTTATATGAGTTCCTAACTTTAGAGGAAAAGCTTTTGACATAAACCACAAATTTCATTTGATTTTCTATTGGTTTCTTCATCTGATTATGGAACTTCTATTCATGTTTTCAAAGCATTTAAAAACCATGACTGGATGTTAACTTTTTTTATACAAAAAATTGAATAGTTTTATTGGCAACCACTTGTGTAACACATTCAGTTATGAAATACACTTCCCAAACATTTTGTCTAAGCACTTCTAGTAGGACCCTCTTGATTTATCTACAAACTAGGTACGATAGTTACATTTTTTAGAACTGCAGAAACAGACATAAAATTATTTACAAAGAAAACTAGAAAAAAGCCCATCAACTATATCTATTTGAAATTACTTGATAACTAGTTAGGTTCACTAACTGGAAAAGACAAAAAAAACCCTGAGATTTCCAAAACTTCATCTCTCAGAATCTGCTATGGTATGATTTTAAGGGGTCGTGATTCAGTTCCTGTGGAGAAAAAGGGCCAAAGTACTCCTAAATAGCAATCGTTAAACATACACGGAAGAGATCTATCATGCAGACTGTAAAAGGAAACCTCACTCATTTCAATATCTAAAAAAAAATGCCAGTCTTAGTGGGTATTACTTTTGGCAAAAGATTAATCTTCTTAAGTCCAAATGCGACGTAACTAGTATGACTACAGTATCCAATTCCCCACAGCCCTTCCTTTATCAAAAAGGGCCGACGCCAGTTCTTCTTTCTTCTGGGAAGAGATTCGTTACACTCACCCAGGATCCACTGGCTTCCCCTTCACCTCTGCTTCACAAGGCTGCCTGCCAGAGCCGTACCCCTTGGTGCCCAGGACAGCCAGTCAGGTGTAAAACTTTCTTGGGCTATGAGGTAATTTTTGCATATTTCTGTAATGAACAGTTTTCCTGTCATCTGAGCTAATAAGTTTACGAATTGCTGTTTCAGGATCTAGAAGTACACATATATGAAATCGCTTGACAGTTTTGTTTAGTCCAGAATACTGTGGAGGAAGCTGGCAACTATAACTTTGAACTGGAACAACAGCATTTCAGGACATTTTAAACTTTTTATCTGTGGTAGGTATTCTTTTCTTTTCGTTTTTTGGGGTTTTTTTGAGACAGGGTCTCGCTTTGTGGTTCAGGCTGGCCCTGAGCTCAGCCTCAAACTCACATCACAGCAATCCTCCTGCCTCTGCCTCCTGAGTGCTGGGATTACAGGCATGAGCCACCATGCCTGGCACTGTGGTATGTGGTACTGGTTGATGCTGGGCGTGAGTCTCCACACCCAGTATGGTACGTGGTTACCGGGGAATCAAACCTGGTCCTTGTGCTTGCAAGACAGGAGCCGGAACCACTGAGCTAAATCCCCGGCCCCTGTGGTGGATATTCTTGACACTTGTCAGCAGTTCAACTTCTGACTTTATGCATTTGCTCTCTATTTCCTTTAATAGTCATTTTAATGCAAGGTGTGATCTGAAGTGTCTGTAAGGCCTTTGTTTACTTTTGCTAAAATCTCCCTCTCTTCATCTTGTAACTGACTCAGAGCAGTCTCTTGCTCATTTTGGAGAAACAGCACAAACTGTCAGAATTCAGACCTTATTTCTTCTTTTTTATGTTCTACCTTTTTCATCAGTTCCACTGATTTTCCAGTCTGCATTGTAATCCCTTTTTCAGTTTGTTTTACTCTCTCCTTCCAGAGCTCCGTGTGACGCGCTAGCTGTTTCCTGTGGCAGACGGCAGCCTTCTCTATGGGCCAGCATAATGCTGCTGGTGGTCGGCAGAATAACTGCATTGGGGTCACAAAACCTCAAGGTCCTTCTGGCAGAAGATGGTCAGAACCTGTTTGTGCATCTCACCCCTAAGGCCTCTTCCTGCCTTTTCATCTTGCTCTTTCTCAGTGGCAGCAGCTCAGCCACTTCCGTCAGGTTACCTAGTTGGAAATTATTCTGGAAATTTCTGTGTGGAGAGAGATAATGGCAAGAAGGGCTGGGGAAACTGCCTTTGAGATCCTTCCAGGACTCATTGGTGCATGAGAGGCAGACATTGTGCCCACAGGAGATCATCACTGCGTTTTTCAAGTACTCTAGACAGACGGGACAGCTAGCCTCTGCCTGGAGGTCTGCTGAGGCTGCTGCCAGATCCACTGATTGGAACCAAGACTGGGGGCAAGGAAATGCTTCTTTAGTAAGCCTGGTTTTCCAGGCTCTGGGGCCCAGTAAGAAGGGGCCTTGAGACTACCTTGAGACCAACCAGCTCTCGGCTCTATTGGCCCACTGCCACAGCGGGCAGCCACTAATAGTCTCCTTAGCTGGCTCAGCTCTGCCTCAGAGTCTGCACCTAGCAACACTCTGGAGCCTACAGTCCACTGCGCTTCAGAACGTATTAGCTAGGCTGCTGCTCTTTCCAGTTAATCATCTGAAGTCAGCCTCATAATATTCTTATTTAAGAAAGTAAACCCAGGTCCAAAACAAGGAATCTTTTTGTGTGAAGATCCAAGTATCTTTCTCAAATCTCATTTCTTTAACTTTGACCAATGCATTCACTGTTGCCTCCCCCGCCCCCACCATCTCTTCAGGAACAGAATCTGAAGATTCAACCAATTTAGGACTGAAAATAATGTTAAATACTCTGATAATTAACCTAAGAGCTGTCATCTCATCTGGTTGCTAAATCCTTAATGATCACTCAACGCATTCTTGTTCCAATGGGCTTTGTTAAGAGTATTTTTCAGGAAAACCACCCGCTCTACCTGATAAGCCTTCATGCCCGGCACTGCCTGACCTCTTCCCCAGCCCTCGAAGTTTACCTGCAACAGGTGCTCCACAGGTTGGCCTGTCCCTGTCACTGGAGCACAATCGGAACTCTGACTCAGAGGAGTGCGATCTCAGACTCGGAGGCGCGGGAGCGACTGGGAGCACCAAATTCCAGTCATCACGGGGCGCCCAGCATCCCCCGCGGCTGCGCTGTGAATGACGGGTAGGAAGACAGTGAGTGGGACGCACCCCCACCCCCTTTGGCTGGGTGACTCAGCAGACAGAGTGGAAGCTAAGAACGCTGCAGAGAACAGGTGGGTTTCTCAGCAGTGAGGCTGTAGTCACCCACAACCCACCTTTCACTCCTGTTAGCCTTTTTAGATTCTTATTCTTTCTTTCTTAAATTCTGTGGTTAATCGGGCCTTTGCACTGAGCTACATCCCCCATCTTTTAAATTTTTCCTCTAGACAGTCTTGCTAAATTGCAAAGCTACCCAGGCTGGGCTCAAATTTGCAGTCGTCCTGCCTCAGACTTGTCCAGCCCTTTCCAGTTACCTGTGCTGATGTTTTTTTCTGGATGTTAAAATTTTATTAATGCTTTTCAAGTTTTGCATTTATGTAGAGGGTTTTTTCCTTTCATCTTTTCATGTGGTAAATTTTACCACATTGATTTTTCCCTGTTGAACCAATGTATATTCCTAGAATAAGTGAAATTTGGTTGTGGTGAATTATCTCTTTAATATATTTTTTGGTTTAGTTTTCTAATATTTTTCTCAGGTTTTTTTTTTTTTTTAATGAATGAGATTGCCCTGTGGTCTTTCTTGTCTTTGTCAATTTTGTTTTGTTTTGAGACAGAGTCTCATCCTCTTACCTCTGCCTCTTGTGTTTTAGGAATTAGGCATACGCACCACGCCCAGTCTTTGTCAGCTTTTGGTATCAGGGCTTGGTAGCCTCCAAAAATACATTGAGTAACCAGCTCACTTTCTGTTATCTTACAGTTTTGTGTACCATGGAATTCTTTCTTCCTTGAATTTAGATTTACTGGATAACCCATCAAGTTTTGAGATTTTATTATTATTATTATTATTATTATTATTATTTGAAATAGAGTCTCACTTTGTAGTTCAGGCTGGCCCTGGGCTCACCATGTAGCCCAGGCTACCCCTGAATTCACAGCAGTCTTCCAGCTTCTGCCTCCCGAGTGCTGGGATTACAGGCATGAGCCACTACACCTGGGACTGTGGTATGTGGTACCAGGGATTGAACGCGGGACCATGTGCTTGTGAGAACCACTCAGCTAAATCCCCGGCCTACAATTATTTTTAAATAACTTCATTTAAGTTTAATTCACATATTGCAGAGCATAGCGGTGCACACCTGGAATCTCAGGTTTCTTAGTACAGTCACTAGTGTGTCAAGTGTCCAGCACAGAAAAGTTTAGAACATTTTCATCTCCATAAGAGAGAACATATATTCGTTAGCTTTTGAATTGATGAACTAAATAAAAACTATGCCCTTGTCTGTGTGTGTGTGTGTGTGTGTGTGTGTGTGCATGTGTGTGCATGCATGAGTGGCACATCTTCATACAGTTGGCTGTGTCCTTTTGGAAAATATTGACCAATATAGTGCCTTCTTCTTGGCAGTTGGACTTAGAGCCTAGTCAGAGTTGTCTGATCTGCTTTGTTCAGCTGATATCACCCCTGCTTGATCCTGCTGATCTTCCTGGGGTGGAGGATTTTTTTGTCTGTTTGTTTTTTGAGACAGGGTCTGGCTTTGTAGTTCAGTCTGGCCTGGTACTCATTATGTAGCCCAGTCCAGCCTCAAACTCACGTCACAACAATCCTCCTGCCTCTGCCTCCTGAGTGCTGGGATTATAAGTGTGAGCCACTACCCCTGGCACTGTGGTATGTGGTACTGATTGCTGATGGGGTGAGTCACCACACCTGGCATTGTTGTATGTGGTTACTGCGGATGGAACCCAGGCCTTGCACTTGCAAGGAAGGCCTTGGAACCACTGAGATAAATCCCTGGCCCCTGGGGTAGAGTTCTTGGACCTGCTAGATGGAGTATAAGATGTGGCGGACTTGGGGCATCAAGTGCCTCCCTGTGCCAGCGTACTGCACTGCTCAGTGCCAGTGGACCACCTGCTTGATCCCTGCTGGTGTTGCATCAGAAAGTGGAAGGAGCTTTCCTGGAATGCCCAGTGCTGTTGGAGGAGTGTACTGGGTCTTGGGACAGAGTACGTTTCCCAGGACCTGCCAGGCTTTATTCAATCTCTATAGTGTTACTAAAGGAGGGAAGCATCCACCTGGGCTGTCTACTGCAGCTAATGGTAGAAGGAGAAGGTAAGCAAATGCGGGCGCATGGATCACTATGTGCTCGGGAATCTGGGCGTGGCTTAGCTACATCTCCTGCTTCTGTGTTTGGGGCCACGATCAAGGTGTCAGTTGGCCATAAGATCTCATCTGAAAACTCGACGGGGAAAGATTTGCTTCCAAGTTCGCTTACTGTGGCTGTTAGCAATGTTCAGCTATTTGAAGGTTGCACTAGAGGCCTTGGTTCTTTTCCGGCCCTTGGCCGAAGGCTGCCTCAGTTTCTTGCTGTGTGGACCTCTCCAGGATGGCAGCTTACTGCATCAAAGACAGCAAAAAAGTCTACAAGAAAGACAGAATCCTCAGTCTTTTGTCTCCTAGTCATGACGGTGACACTTTATGTTCTGTTGGTTGGAAGCAAGTCGCCATGGATGCCAGGAGAAAGAGGTCCCTCAGATCTACATCAGCGTCACCACCCATATTCCACTTTAGTGTTCAATAGCCAGAGACACTTATCTTTTAAAGACTATTCACTAAACATTAGATTTTATTCCATAAAAGAGAATAAAAATAATAACTCCCTGTGGCTTTAGTACTTCCCAGTTCTTACAGCCAAGCTGTAAGGCTGCATCAAATTTATGAGATTATTTATGACCTAGTTGTGATGACTATGGATTCTTACAGAAGTGGTTCCTCCTTTTTATGAGCAATTGTAGCATTTTTAAACCAGCACAGGAAATACTTATGAATACACTTATCTCCCTTGCTAGGCTTTAGGCTCCTTCAGGACGAATTATGTTTACCATTTTCCTATCCTGACTATAGCCAAAAGAGTACCTTCACCTTCAGTTAATGCTAAAAAACAAACAAACAAACAAAAAACCTATTCTAGCATTTTTAAAGATCTGAAAGCAATATCTATTTACAGAGGAATAAAGATAAGATGCATATCTGGTAGACTATCTTTAGTTCTCTAAGTTCAGTCAGATACTAGATGGGATACTGATTGAGGATTTATAAGAAATTTATGTCCCAATGCTGAAAAACAGAGTAGATACTTAATGAACAAGTTGATATTGTTTTATCACTTCTATATACATCTCTTTGACAATGTGTGTGTGTTTCCCTGAGGAAGAATCTGTGTATTTCTTCATAAAAATCATGTTATATTCCAAAAGTATTTCTATATTACATTATATAAGTAATATCACGTTAAATTGTGATCCACTTACTCTTAATCCAACCTTGGTAGATTAAATAATTTAAAATTGCAAAGAGGAAACATTTATTTTGGAAAATTGTACATCGCCATGTTTCTTTAAAAAACTGGAAAATTTCTCACTTTATATTTGAGAAATTATTTTGATTGACTTGTTAGTCTGTAAACTGAGTCTTATGTCCATCAGAATGTTTCTGATTGCTACACTATCTTAGCATGCTTAATTTGTGGAGAAGTTTTAAAATTTGGATTCCAGTTGTATTCTGGTGATAATAGCTTAGTAGGTTTATTGATTTTAAAAAAATTATTTGTTTAGGTTGTTCTCATAAACACTGGTAAGCTCTTTTGTGGCATTGTATTTCCCATTAGACACTGGGTAATGAGGGTTAAAACATCACGGGGCTTTGCACTTACAAGGTCATGATGGTAATCAACATCTCCTTCTCCTGAGGAGGTGAAAGCTGCTGAGACAGCTCTTCTCTCACAGAGGAAATCTTGCATATTGTTAAAGTACCAGCTCCCATGAAGCGGAACTACAGATCTGCCCAAGGTTTCCACTCCAAAGTCAGACTTGAATATCTACCTAGTTTATAGTCATAGTGAAGAGAAAGCTGATTTCATGCTGGATGTAGATCTATAAGGTTCCCTTTCAAACTAGTCATGTACTGGGCTGGGGATTTAGCTCAGTGGTTCTTGTGCCTGCCTTGCAAATGCAAGGGCCTGGGTTCAATCATGGTAAGCACATACAACCATACAGGGCTTATACTCACGCCTACCAGTAGTCAGTACCACACACCACAGTGTTGGCCCTCTGGAACAGAGGGAGGATGTTGAAGGTTCTGTGAGGTACCAGCTCTTCATAAGTTGGCTTAGTGAGGTCATCCATAAAGATGTAGAAGATAATTCTGTAGCCAACCATGAAGTGCTCAGCAGCAGATTTAGGAACTGAATCAGAAACCGATCTCTAAGTCTGTGAGACATGGGGAAAAAAACAGAAACATGTTACTTGGCTAAAATTTATCAGCATTAGCAAACTGGCTATTGTATCAATTCATTACCTAATGTAAAGAAGGTAAAGATGGAGACCTTGGTCCACCCGTGAGCCGTACAGTTTGTTGGGAAGAAAGTGGATATTACTAGGAGAACTCCCAAGTAATGGTAAGGATTCAGCCAAGGCTGGAGAAATAACTACTACTTGTACTTATATGATACAGCCAGAAATATTGAGTTTAATTGTTATTAGTTCTTTGGCTATAGAAAGGTCACAGGTACTTGGGTGGATTTTTCAAAATAAAAATATCAGTATCTCTTTCTTTCCATAAGCACATACAGCAAGGCCTATGGCAATACTCCGCTTTTTATAATATTCTTCCAAGACCTGTCTGTCGTAAGTTCCTTCCCATATGACTGGGGTGAGCGAGTGCATTGTTGTTATAACATCAGGGCATTTTCTGTTGAACAAAGAAGATACAAGTTGAGCAGATATTTTGTTAATGACGGTACAAGTTGTCTAAGTAGTAACAGCTCATGATTCTGGAGTACTTGTGTGAGCCAGGTACTGTAGTTAAGTCCTTATATAACCCACAGTCAGTGCAATGTCCTATACCGTGAGTGCTACTTGTATCCTTATTTTCCATGTGAGGAAACATGGCCGGAACTGAGTAAATTGGTTAGTCTCACACAGCTAATAAATGGCAGAGTCACGATTCGAGATCCAGTCATTTGCTTCAGAGTGTACACCCCACTCACTACCTTTGGACTCTGGGGATTATTTTCTCTGAGCTCTGGCTACAACTTAAATGTAGGTAGTCCAATGTCTGAACATTTTGGGGATTATTTCCTAAAGCGAACAGTGCAGTTATTTAAAAACTCTTTCTATACTAAGAATTTAAAAGCATATCCTTCTATTTAAATCTCAAAATCCACCTTAACCTGGCCAGATGTCTCCTTGTCAAGGCATGCTACACCCAAGAATGGTATCTATTTGAGAAGATTAAAGGATTTGATGATTATCCCTCTCCTCTCATTAAATCAGATTAAAAGCTTGCTGCCTGAATGAAAGAAAAAATATTCTCTGAAAGCAGAAGGCAATTAAAATGCTGCATTAAGAAATTGTTGAATAGAAGAGACTTAAAGTCATTCGATTTATAATTTAGATATGAAGATTTTCACCTGGGAGGTAAATGCGAGCCAGGGGGCACCCTTGATAAAACAGGCTTTCAGAACTCCCGTGGGCAAGATGACTATCTTGTGGATGTCAGCCAGCGCTTTTTTTAGTCACCTGTGTATAAAGTAGCCCTAGCTGCAGAAGTGAAGATTGTGCATGGACTTAGT
>PVIR01040899.1:0-13046 GCA_004026965.1 Petromus typicus
GTGTGTGTGTGTGTGTGTGTGTGTGTGTGTTGTGTGTGTTTGTGTTTGAGGTAAGTTATTGCTAATTGCCCAGACTAGCCTCAAATTTGAAATTCTCCTGGGCCAGCTTCCTGAGTGCTGGGACAGGTGCTCCTATGCCCAGCTAAAGGATTTTAATTTGATTAAACATTCTAGCCAGACTGTCTATATTTTAACTGTAGTTCCTGATGTACTTGAATTAATATCTAATATTCAATTTTTGGTTTTTTTTCTTGTGAATTATTATTATTATTATTATTGTTTTTGTGGTACTGGGGATTGGACTCTTGATCTTGAGTTTTCAAGACAGGCAGTGGTACCACTGAGCTAAATCCCAGGCCTTTTTGTGAATTCTTTATTCTGGATTATTTTTTTGATTTTGACTTCTTCCTGTCATGCTTTGAACATATACTACATACTCTGTTGGCGTTCTTATAGCTGTTATTCCAGAAAACAAAACAGGCTTGTTTAACTAATCAAAGTTTAAAATTAACTTTCAAACCTTATCTTAGAGAAGCTCAATTTCTGCCTTCCTGACTTGAATATTATTTTTTACACACTTAACATTTTTTTTTTTTTAAGGTTTTTTGAGACAGGGTCTCGCTTTGTGGTTCAGGCTGGCCCTGAGCTCAGCCTCAAACTCACATCACAGCAATCCTCCTGCCTCTGCCTCCCGAGTGCTGGGATTACAGGTGTGAGCCACCACACCCGGCACTGGTATGTGGTATTGGTTGCCGCTGGGGTGAGTCTCCACACCCAGAATTGTTATGTGGTTACCAGGGATTGAACCTGGGTCCTTGCGCTTGCAAGACATGCGCCGGAACCACTGAGCTATATCCGCGGCCCCCACACTTAACATTTTTAACCCTACAAACATGATTGCTTTTTATATTAGGTATATAAATTTGCTCATATGAGTATTTTCGGTGTGTTTCATCTTACTTCTATCTCAGATTTTCCACATGGGATCTTTTATTCCTTTTTCCTGAAGTATGCCACTTAGAATGTCTTTTAGCAAATATCTTCTGCTTAGAAGAACTGTTGTGAACATTAACTGACATCGTAAAATACGTCAATTACCAGGTAAAGGCAGACTCTGCAGAGGTGCCCTGGATCAGAATAGGATGTTAGGCTGAGCACCAAGGCCCAAACTGCATTTCAGGCTGGGCGTCCAGCTCTGCTCCGGACACAGAGGCCACAGGCACCTCGGGTCTCAGCCTGGACACTTGTGGCTGGTGCTTCTATAGCCCGAGAGAGGCCACTTCCATTTTTCTGATTCTAGGACAGTTATAGGAACCCCAGCCTCTCCGTCTGTGGATCCCTCATCCTCCTTCCTGCGGAGGCCTAGAGGCTTCCCAGTTTCTGGCACTCTAGATCTATTTCCGAGGCACACTCATGGGCTGAATTCTTTGGTTTCTTTAGGTGACCCAGAGTCTGAAAGCCAAACTGTCACCCTTTTTGCATCACTGGTTCAGGTAGGCTTGTTTCCCCGTGGGAAAGTCTAACTTAAAACTGAACTCCCTTGCTCTTGCTTCCCAGCTTCCTGTTTGATAGGAATCACCTCCCGCTCTATCCCCTTTCCTACCCCAACCCCCACCCTCACCCTCTCTTCTCCACGTGGGGCAGCAGCTGGCTCAGAAGCAGGGCTGGGGCCTTCACGTTGATGCTCATGATCTGAAATCAGAGCAAAAGAAGGGTGAAGGTTAGACAGTCAGTGAATTGTTCTCACTGGGTCAGGAAATATAGCAGGTAGGAATGTAGGCACAATGACTCTTCCAATGGGAATAAACCAGGAAGAGAATCATTCCTTTGTCCATGCCCCACACATTTCATGAGTCTTAGGCTTTACATTTATTGGACATGACCCACGGAGTGGGAGTTCTTGAACAGGGCAGACGAGAACTGCGACTTGAGCACCTTTCCCTCCATCTCACAGATGGGGAATTGAGGTTTGTAGAGTCTAAGCACCGGACCTTGCTTTGTGCTAATGAGTCTATGATGGATGGGGAAGCAGGGGTATGTCGCCATCACCCTGCATCTTCCCCAGTCCTCACCTTATCCCAGATCTGCTCACTGCTCCCCAGGGTACTTCCCACCAAGGGGTTGACCCCCGCTGTGCACACCACGAAGTCTACAGCCCCACAGTGTTTCAGAGCCTGTAGGTGAGAAGATGTTGAGGACCAGAGTCAAGGAGAGAAAGGTCTGCGTAGTGGGGAGAGGTATTTCCCATTTGATACCTGTGGGCTATGTCTGGGTCAAATCTAGGAGAGGATCAACTCCAAGTGAGGATGAGGGACCTTTTCTTCTAAGAAATGGGTCCTGAGTCTGGGAACACTTGAGGGTGAAGTTTCAGCCATCTTTCTGACTCCTTCTTCCCACCTTTTTTTTTTTTCTCGGTACTAGGGATAAAACTTACGGCCTTGCACTTGCACAGCAGGCACAGCGTCATTGAGCTAAATCCTCGGCCCTCACCCATGTTTCTTTTATGGTGTGTCCTTTATTCCTGGACACTCTTGGCTACCAGTTTCTTAACACATTTCTCCTCTGCTTTGTTTCTTGGAATGTGACACCACATCTCCATTTCCTGACATCCAGCTCTGACTGAAAACCAGAATTCCTTGTTACAATATCCGGATCCTCCTCAGTCCCTAGTGAGGATCTACAGAGAGCCTGCCTGGCTGACACTCAGCAGAAGGAGAATCTTTTCCCATCCCAACATTTTGCTCCCTCTCTGGTTCTTCTCTGACTGGGCCAGTGAGAGGAGTTTGAGAGCTGACTAATCAGAAGCTGAGGGAAAAGCAGTTGATCTGACTCATGTGATAGAGGTTGAGCCTGTTCTCCTGGTGTGGGACACAGAAGTAGAATCCTTGAGTCCTTGGCCATAACTCCTCTGTGCCCCTCACCGTGGCCACCAGCTGCTTCTGGTCCTCGGCCTTGCCCACGTGGCACACGGTGCCCGCCACACTGAGCCCCTCCCCCTTCAGCGTGGCCACAGCGCGGTCCACGTTCTCCTGCTTCCGGCTGCTGATGACCACATGGGCCCCGTCCTGGGCCAGACGCCGGGCGATGGCGAAGCCGATCCTGCAGGAAGAGAGATGGAGAGGATGTGACAGTGCAACCTTGGGCTGAGTCCTGTTTCTTTTAGTATACATTTGCAATACACAATGATTACATTTATTGTGGGGAACTGGAACATGTATAGAGTGCATCCTTTTTTTATTATTATTATTACCTCCCTCCTTGTTCCTTCAGACTCTCAGTCCTCTTTCCATTTGCAAAAGCCTGATTTTTATCATTTTCTCTCAATTCTTTTTTTCACTCCATTCTCTCCCTTGTCGCTCTCCTCTCTTCACCGCTTGTTCCTCTAGTCATTTGAAAAAGATCTCTTTACTTCCTATTTATATTGTTTTGCTCTTTATAAAAGTATATATTTTTGAGTTTCTCATATAAGGAAAAACATGAAGCTTGTCTGTCTGACTAATTTCACTCTAACATTATGATTAACATTATGATCAAGTTGCATCTGCTTATTTACTAATGCTTCAAGCTTATTTTTTATGACAAAGTAGTACTACTCCATTATGCATATCTCTATCCATTCATTTGCTGATAGGTATGTAGGCTACTTCCCAAATTAAGCTATTACAAATTGCACTGCTAAAAATGTGAGTTAAAAAAAAACATGAGTATGCATTGTAACTCTGTATATGGTATCTTTAACTCATTTGGGAAGGAAGATACCTAGAAGGGGAGTGGCGGTGTCTAATGGAATTTCTTCTTTTAGCTTTTTGAGGAATCTCCATACTGATTTCCATGGTACCTGTACTAGTCTATATTCCCATAAACAAATGTGGAAATATATGCTTGCTATACTTCTCGCCCTAAGGTCTCAAATGAACTTTCCTAACCCGGAGGAGCTAGCAACTCGGCCTGATGATGGAGGTAAGATGAGCAGGTGTCAGGGGACACATCAGTCCTGGGTGTATTGGACCCTCTGTGTACTGCATCTGAGTTTTGCCTCACTTCCTGCTGGAACTACTATGGTGACAACTCATTCCCAGCCACTTAAAACTGGCCTGCTTGCCAAGCTGCAGCCTTAGAGCTTCTTAGAGCTGTGAGTCCCCTGCGGGCTCACAGGCAGGAAGCTTGGAGGGATGGGATTATTATGTAGCTACGGTTAGAGGGAGAGCTAGGCAGGGATGGGGGGCATAAAGTGGCCGATGTGGCAAGGCTGATGTGGCAGACAGTTATAGAAATGATCAATTGCATACTGGAAATTGCCGTTTGTGAAAGTTTTGCAGGTGTGCAACAGTCATTTTTAGGGGCCAGCTTGCATGTATTTACTATACACCCCTAGACTTTATGTCCTTTAGCCCACTCCAGCAGCAGCTTGCCCAGCAACCAAGACTAAGACGCTGATTGGCCTAGAGTACACCAATCAGTGAAACAGTTAATTTTTAGGGCTCAGCTTGCCTCTAAGAGTACAGCGGCCTTTGAGAAGCTCATTTTGAGCTCGCCTTGCCCTGCAGCTTGTCACTTGGCAGCTTTGTCCCCACCTTTGCAATATAAATAAACCTCTCTCGCACTGCTTTCATTTCTGACTTCCTCGTTCTGCACGGACCTGACCTCCCTATTTTCAGCCAAAAGCTTTCACTTTGAGCCAGCGTTGCTCTAGGCCTTCATTCCAAACAGAAAAACTCAGAGTCTTTTCACCGGAAACACCTAGTTCCTCCACCCTACACCTGATGCTACAATTTACCTTATGTAGCTTAACTATGGACTAATGAGTTATGGAGCAATGGCTGAATTCCTTCTCCTTTTCCCTGGCGGATGCCTCTTAAATGTAGCTCGTGATTCTTCCTGGAGCTGCGGACCGATCGATCACCCAGGGACCTAGTGTGGGGCTATCTTGGTTACATAACTTGCACTGGCTAGATCTGGTTTTCTGATTTATTTTCCTATCTCTTTCCCCCTTAGCATCTCATTCTTCCAAAACTACTGGTACTTCAGCGTTAGAGGCTTGGCTTTGGGGGATCAGGCTAAGACAATGTGGTCAACAGAATCAAAAGATGGTCACAGATCTGGAATTCTCAAAGAGCTACTCTCACCCAGAGGTGGATCCTGTGATCACAGCGACTTTGTTGGCCAGCTTGAGCCTATTATTGGCCTCACTGTTGGTACTTCTCATGAGGTGTGGAGGTGCCAGAGGCAGGAGGCTCTTCCGGGTCAGAGATCGAAGCATGGAGGTTTCTGTTTGGTCTTCTTGGTGAGTTCAGACCTGGAAGAGAGGTCTTAAAACACCAGACAGCTCCAGCAAGCCGCTCCTGCAAGTAAGTACAGAGAAAACATAGCATCTTCTTTGTAAGATGGACAGGAGTTATCAGTGAAAACTCAGCGCCTACATCTTCCGCCCTCTAACGGTTTCATGAACACAGAATTTCTTATATTATGCCTCCAAAACAAGCTAGAGGAGGTTTTGTTATCGGGAGTCAAATCGTAGCATATACGCATTAGATGTTCATAACTGTTTATTCATTGAAGCTATGGGCTTCAATGAGTGAGTGAGTGGGGAATTCACAGGTTTGTTGTGAAAGACCAAAGAAATCAGAGTCAGATGTGAAAGCGCTTTGCAAACTGGAATATACCTTCACACAAGTCACTCTGTGGCAGCTGAAAGGCGATGAGTTTTGTCCTGTGGGTTTCTCTCTTGGAACACTGGGAAACACCCCAGACCCTGTTTGCAATGGTGTGCGCTGGCTGCTTTTCCTCTCTAACCTCTTCTTCTAAGTTCATCTTTGCTACTAGCATGCGAGGGGAAGCCTTTGTCAGCCTCACAAAGCTTTTGAATTTATTGTCTTCTCCATGTGACATAGTGGCTCTATTCGTACATCTCTTAATCTCACGGAGGCTTAGGGATCATGTTGGACTTACCTTTCCTGCAGGGTGTGCTTACTGCTTATTGGTATTTATTGAATGAGTGAATAAATATATGAAAATATTGTGTCAGTGATATAATGGGTTCTTTGTGTCCTCACTGGATCCCTGGGTCAAATTCATTAGTCTCAGCAGATCAGGCTCTTTCTCCCATCTTTCAGTTGTGTCAGGTCAGCTCTGATCTCAAAACATTTATTATTAAGTAGCCATTCTTGTTTTTACATGTTCACCACCAGGTGATGTGAGACTTTGTGTACAAGGTGAACTTGTGATTTCCTGGTATGTAATTTAAAACATTCTCCTTAAATCTCCAAGAATGGATGACTATGTACTTACATCCTTTATTATAGCACTTTGATTGTAAGTAAATTGTAAGCAAATACCAAGCAGATAAATGCTTTTAATGCAAACTTTAAAGCCAAAGATCCAATTGTCTATCACACAGTTGGCTTTTAGGACTCCAGTGGCCTGTACGTGTTGTAATATTCACTCAAAATTTAGTAGTTCTCTTTAGGTTGGGGGACAGCATATACTGTATAGTATATGGGAATTCTACTCTAATCCATTTATTGAGTGATTGTGAAGGCTGTATCAAGTGGAACCCAGCATAAAAGATGGCTCTCCAGCAGATAAGATGTGGTATATGCAGCCTGCCTCTTGAACACTGGGACATGGAAAACTGCATGGAGTCATACATATGTGAGCTGATAAAGGTCTGTGTAGAATCTCTGGTAAGTCTCTCATAGAGAGTCTAGTGCAGAATTTTAGGATTCTGGAGCAAGGCTATGCTAAATGTAGTAAAGGATAATATTTCAAAAATTAGTTCTGGTTCTGTAGTAGAGACTGAGCAAGTCATCATACAATCTGAAAGTGTACTAGTGTACTAAAGCACCCATCATCATATCACATCATCTCATATCATATCTCATCTCATCTCATATCATATATCATATATCATGTGATTAGATTAACTCAATTCTGTGAATCGTGAAGTTAGCAGAGCACAAGAGCAACCCCTGATTAGCAGGAAGTGGTGCAGAAGGAATCAGGCCTATGGAGGTCCCAAGTTAGATACATAAGCAGGTAGCACAGATTCTCATGTCACTTCTCCAGTGCTCCTTATGGCCAGATGACAAAGGAAGAAGGAAAACAGGTATGATAAATTGATAAGGCATTAAATAACTGCTTATGGTTGCAGATTGACTGAGCTATGGCCCTAAAACACTATGGCAGGGACAATTCCTTCTGATCGGTAGAAACTTGAGATGTAGAACTTTACTAGCTGTATTTCGGACACCAATCACAAGTCCTGGACCAACCATCCTTCTGACTAACTGGTTATCAAATGGTGTTCCCATGATTCTTACTTCAGGTTTTGTAATCTGATAAAATAGCTCACAGAACTCAGTAAATCACTTTAAATTATGGCTACAGCTTAGGAACAGCCAAATGGAAGAGGCGCGTAGGCAGGGTAGTGGGGGTGTGGGAGTAGGGAGATTTTACGATCTCTCTCTCCATAAAACCCTATAGCACTTTGAGATCTCCACCAGTGTGGGAGCACCCTAATCCCTTCTTAATTAGGGGTTTATTTCATATGCATATTTGAGGACATTGGTACTTGAACTTAGTCTCAGCCCCTTCTACCTCCCTAGAGTCCAACATTCCGATTGTGACTTCGTCTTTTTAGTGAACATCTGAGGTACCAATTAGTATATCATTCACACATGGGACACACTCATATCACTTAACAGATTCTAAGAGTTTTAGGGGCACTGTGGCACAAGCTGTATAAAAACTAAGGGTGCCCTTTTTATAATACCATAGGTGTCCATGGACCTCTGGGCAGTAACACACGGTTTGGCTTACTGACCGGGACTGGGGAAGAGTGCAATACTAGGAAATCAGAGATAAGAAGGTTTCGGGAAGATACATGTGGATGGACCAATAGGGGGAACATAAATTACACATAGCATCATTACATTGTACATCAATCACAAAGTAACTACTACAGAGAAGATGCTAAAGAAATAAGTGGACTGGGTGATTTGGCCCTCAGGGTCAGCTAACCTTATTCTAAACTTCTTCAGTAATTGTAGCATGAACTTGGGAATAGAGTAGTCTTGTTGGAGGGAGAGGAATAATGCAGACTCTTTAAGAAGTGGCTTCTTTTCACAAAGGCTTCACTGTGAAGCTTCTTCCAAAAGACTGTTCTGGTTTGGGATCCATGCTGGATTGTTGACAAGGTGCTATATTACTTTGGTTGGCCTGCTATAACAAAATTCCAAATGGGGTGGTTCCAACCCCACTACCTAATTCCTCTCCTAAAGGTCTTACCTACAAGTGTCATCTCATTGCTTTTCTCAGGGAACATGGAGTCCTTAATGAGAAATATTTGTTCTCAATATGTCAGAATTCATAACATCTTATCACAGGTCTATACACTTAACTTCTAATACTAGGCTCCACTCCTGGCCAAATTAAGGTAAAGATAAGAAGCCCTGAAACCTCAGTCATTGAAGAGTCATACTGCTAAATAGGAGGCGAGGCCATGAGCTGAGAGTGAGGAGCTGGAGATCGAGAAGAGAGAATCCATGTCATAAGAGTGAAAGCGTAACTGCCAACAGAACGCGGGGCTGGGCAGCATTGAGGCCCACGTAGACAGTAATGGAGCTCAGTTATGGATCCCACGATAAGGCTTGGGAAAATGGGCTTGCGCCTCCTTCTTTTATTTTATTGGTTCATTTTATACTGACATTATGATCACATTCCACATTGAGAATCTATACATCAAAATTGCATCACCTTCTTGTTCAACTCATATTGAGTCTGAAGTCAAGTGAAACTTCTAATTATAACTTTTATCTAATATATCTTAAAAAGTTTGGCAGTGTTCTTGTACTAGAGTCATTGAACAATTTGGCTTCATTTGTTCAAAGATGAGTCGCTCCTCCTTCACTAATAATAACCTAAATGAATGCTGGACAGAACTGGAAAAAAACAACACGCATACGTTGAAGTTCCTGGAACAGCTACTTTCAGCGTTGTATATTTTGTGTCAGTGCTACTGTCACTTTGCCCTTGTACAACTCGGAATTGAGTTGAGGAAAGATGAAGCTTTTCAATAAAAATTGGTCCGTGCATCCACTGCCCCATTACACAGTGTATCAGAAGTTAGAACATCTTAAGATACATGAAAACACTTACTTTCTAAAACCAGGCTTCACGCGTTACCAAATACAATAAAGTTGAGAAGCCTTGAGACATCGATCATTAAAGGATGTATACCAGTCACCAACACTAAAATAGTCTTTTTGCTGCAAATGGGATGCTCCTTTATTCTGTGTTAAAACCCCACAGTGAAAATAAGAATAGAAGAAAACTGTGACATTCTTTGCAAGTAGAGGTAACAAAAAGGGGAAATGGGAAAAGTTTTACATAGCTTTGAACACTAGTGTTTCTTAGGCAGAAACATCTAGGAAAGAACATATATGCCCACTGAATACCTGATTGTTGACTGTTTTGTTTAAGCATATATGTAATATTTTTCTTTCTTTTCTTTTTTCTTTAGAGAGGGTCTTTCTATGTGGTTTTGGGTACCCTCGTCCTCACTATGTAGCTATGGCTGGACTCAAATTTATGGCAATCTTCTTGCCTCAGTCTCCTGAACACTGTGAGTTGTAGGATTATGCCACCACACCTGGCATATTTTAAAGTTTTTTAAATGATCACTTAAAATGATACAGCTCCAGTTAAATCTGATTTATAATTTTGTTTTGAAAATTTTTTTATTGGTACATGTTTGTATACATAATGTTTACATGCATTGTGAGGAATTTTTTTTTTTAAGAAAGCAACTTATCAAGTCTGTGTTATGTGATATGCAATTTATGTATAAGAGCCAATGATATTTTTAAACACTCTGCCAAGTGGTACAAGCATCACATTGTCCTAGAACATTATTATTGCCACAGTAAGGTCTCTCATAACCTTTCTAGTTACTCTTTATCCCTGTCCTTTGCCTGTGGAGAGTTTGATCTGTGTTTTGTCCCCATATATTCTACAAGTGTGTGCTCTGAGTCTTTCATATGAATGAGGAAATTAACTTCATATATATATATATATTTTTTTTTTATATGCCTACTTATCTCTTGAAAAATCTTTATGTCTACATTGTCTTGTAACATTGTCATTGCCTAAAGGAAGGAGCACCTGTCTCAGGCACACAGTATTTTATGAAGAATATTATGTATTTCAATACTTTTCTTACCTTGATGGAGAGTCTCAGCTGCTTTGTCTGTGGCCAAGTGGGAACTGCAGTCCAAGGAGTAGCTCTCACTCCAGGGCAGATCCTCAGGTCTCGGCACAGTGGTTGCTTCTCTCTGCTGTTTAAATCAGGCCATCAATTCCTTTCTCTTCCACCCAAGACACACCCATGACATCCCTGCTCTCATGTAACCTTCACACTGTGACTCATCAAGGCCCCAGGGCAGGACTGAGATTCCAATTATATGATATCAATCATATCCTACCACTTGATTTGTATTTGTCTGGCAGCTAGTGACTTGAGCAATCTTTAAAAATACACCTGTTGGCCATTTGTGAGTCTTCTTTTGAAAAATGTCATTCTCTTCTGAGTTTCTGAGCAGTGTGTGTTGAGACCCAGAGAGTTAAAGCCAAAATTCAGCTGGAGGAAGAGAATGGGTAGCATAGAAATTTCTTCTCTGGTAACACAAATCTCTTTCTTTTCGAAGAGAGTTCTAGAGAAGTTGTTTCTTCTAGAGAAGATGTACTCATGTTTTGGAGGACTCATAGTGTACCAGACTAAAGCTCATTAGTAACTTTCATCGTTGTAGAAACTGATTGAAGTTATAGTACTGTCCTTATAGAGAACAGAGTCACAGAGAAGTTAAATATCTGCCAATCAATGTTATCACTGCTCCTCAGGGCTGATATCTGTCTGCAAGCCCCTTGTTCTAAAGTTCTGAGGTGCATAATTTTATGGGCTTAATTATGATGTTGATAAAATGTTAGGAACTTGGCATTTAGCACTCTGACTCAACATACCTATAGCAGTTAGAGGACTATTCAGTGCAGTCTGAAGGTGGTATACCAAATTAACCTCAGACATCCTTGCCTGATCCTGCCTACAGTTCTCCACACTCATTCTACAACACTCTTGTAAAGCTTTTTTTTCTTGTTATACCTTTTCCCCCAAAATCTTTATTGGTACATTATATATACGCATCATCATCACATTCAACATTGAGAGTTTATACCAGAATATAAAATGACTTGATTCTCATTTTTCCCCATTCCCCCACCCACCCTACAACCCCCACCTCTTATATACATAAGCTTTGTTTTCTTTTTTTAATTACTATCACATTCTTTTTCTCCTCGTTATTGCTTTTGTTGGCTATCATTTCCCTGGTTTCCAGTTCAAAGTTCTTGTTGTGAAATACACTTGTTCTTTTTCAAGTATTGCATGTTTAATGCAATATAAGCAAAATAAGTGTTTCACATTGCTAAGGCTTTTTAAAAAATATTTTTATTAAACTCTGAAACCTTTTGTTGCTAAGTCACTAAATTGCCCAGACAGGATTTGAATTTGCATCTTCCTATCTCTGCCTACCAGCAGGCTGGGGTGACTGGTGGCACCACAACACCTAGTTTCAATGCCAGCTTTGGAGTCAGATTAAAATGTATGAAACATTCGGATACACCAGGCATAGACTCTTCCCCAAGTATGTCTTCCAAGTTAAGAGTCCCATATGCTTTTCCACATAAAAGTGGCTTGGATCCTTGGCAAGGTGCCTGGCACTATAACCTAGTCAGACAAATATTTATCTCTTTGAATACTGTGTTCAGAACAAATGGGACTATGACGCAGTTCTGGAGGTTGTATTTCCCAAGTACCTTCTGTTGTGCTGTAATCAGTCCATTAACATATCACATCTTAATCCTTTTTATTTCCTTATCCTCTTTCCTCCCTCTCAACTCTCTCTATCCCTTAATCCCCTTACCATTTCTACAAAGCTTACCTTTTTGTTTACTGTCATCTATCTTTTATTTTACTCTTTAAACTATTTATCCTTTCTCCAGGCATTGTCGTGCATGCTTATAATCCCAGCCTTCAGGAAACTGAAGCAGAAGGACTGCACTGACTTTGAGGCCATGCTAGGTTACATAGTGAGTTCAAAGCCAGCCTGGATGACATAATGAGACCTTGTATCAAAAACAAACAAACGAACAAAATTATTTATACTTTGGATTCTCATATAAGAGAAACCACACAATGCTGAAGCTTCTGTTTCTGATTTGTTTCACATAAATTATTGTTCCAAAGTGCATCCATTTTTCTACAAATGACTCAATTTTATCCTTTTTTTATGAAAAAGTACTCCATTGTATAGAAAGGCTACATTTTCTTTATTTGTTCATCTGTTGATTGACATATAGGCTACTTCCAAGATTTAGCTATTATAGGTGATGCTGCTATTAACATAGGTATGTGTGTATCACTGTAATATGACAGGCATTGTTAGCTCCTTTGAAAAGTAAGGAGAATAGCTTGGTTGAATGGAATTCTTTGTTTTTTTTAAAAAATTTTAAATCTTTATTGGTACATTAAATATACATATCATGATTGCACTCCATAATGGGGATTTGTACCAGCATAAGACACAACTTAATTCTCATTTTTTCCCGTAGCCCTACCCACCCTACCACCCCCCATACACATAAAATTTGTTACCTTACTTTTTTGTTACAATCTCAACATTTTCCCCCTTCTTCTTATTTTATATTGAGCATTTTCTTTTCTTTTTTTTTCTTCTTTTTTTTTTTTTTTTTTTTTTTTTTTTTTTTTTTTTTTTTTTTTTTTTTTTTTTTTTTTTTTTTTTTTTTTTTTAGGTTTTTTGAGACAGGGTTTCGCTTTGTGGTTCAGGCTGGCCCTGAGCTCAGCCTCAAACTCACATCACAGCAATCCTCCTGCTTCTGCCTCCCGAGTGCTGGGATTACAGGCGTGAGCCACCACGCCCGGCACTGTGGTATGTGGTACTGGTTGCTGCTGGGCGTGAGTCTCCATGCCCAGT
>PVIR01040900.1:0-13058 GCA_004026965.1 Petromus typicus
GAAAGGATTGCGGAAGTAAGATATGAAATCAAAGAAGACAAATACAAATTTACAATTGATAAATGATAAAGAAATTGAAAACCTGGTAATATGTAGGTATTCAATTATATTATGATATCAGTTTGGGGTTAGGAAAAACATTGTGGAAAATTAGGATGAATAAAATGAGGCATGTACTTATTTTCTCATTTAAAAAAAAGTATATGGTGGACCAGGGGTTTAGCTCAGTGGTTCTGGCATCTACCTGGCAATCACAAAGTCCCGAGTTTGGTCCCTCATAACCATTACATACAACAATGCCAGGCTTGGTGACTGAGGCCTGTAAGCACAACACTGGATAACATACCACAGTGCCAGGCATGGTGGCTCACGCCTATCTTTATAGTTGACAGCTTTACTGGTGCTTTCTTTCTGGCCAAACTCATTTCAACCATTTTACTGGGCTCTTTGCTCTTTCTACACATATATCTGACTGAAAGCTCCAAAGAGCAGCCATGTCACAATCACAGCACTCAAGAGGAAAAGGCAAGAGAATTGCTGAGTTCAAGGTTCACCTGGCCTACATAGTGAGTCTGGGGCCAGCCTGAACTACAAAGTGAAACCATGTCTCTAAAATAAATAATGTATATGGGTCAGGAAGAGGTGGGTGGGTAGGGGAATGTGAGAAAAGGAGAATTATATCATGTCATGTACTGATACAAATTATCAATGTCAATTGTGATCACTATGTTTATATAAAATGTACCAATAAAATCAATGTTTCTAAAAAAATGTTAACTATGGACTAACTTGTGATTCTAAGAATTAATTACATTTTTCAATACATGTAATGACCCACATAAGCAGAATAGGGACTCAAATCATGTGACAATCACAGTAGAGACAGAAAAAGCATTTGACATATTTAAACAACCATTCATGATTTGAAAAAAACCTTAAGAAAATAAGTATAGAGGCTCTTTATCTCAATTTGATAAAAGTTATCTATGACAAATCAATAGGCAGTCACATTCCTCTCAAAATCAGGACCAAGCTAAAGATGTCCACCATCATCACTCCTGTTCAATATTGTTCTGGAAGCATTAGCCAAAACAACTAGACAAGAGGGAAAAAAGGAGTATTTGTAGAAAAGAAAGAAATTAAATTATCAAGACTTGCACAGGACATTATCCTCTACATAAAAGACTCTTTAAACTTATAGAATTAATAACCAAATTCAGTAACATAGCAGGATACAATGTCAGCACTCAAAAATCAATAACCTTTGTGTACCTCAATGTTAAACTCACTGAGAGAGAAATTAAGCAAATAATACATATTTTTTTTTTTTTTTTAGGTTTTTTGAGACAGGGTCTTGCTTTGTGGTTCAGGCTGGCCCTGAGCTCAGCCTCCAACTCACATCACAATCCTCCTGCCTCTCCCTCCCGAGTGCTGGGATTACAGGCGTGAGCCACCACGCCTGGCACTGTGGTATGTGGTACTGGTTGCTGCTGGGTGTGGGTCTCCACACCCAGTATTGTTATGTGGTTACCGGGGAATCGAACCCGGGCCCTTGCGCTTGCAAGACAGGCGCCGGAACCACTGAGCTAACTCCCCGGCCCCGCAAATAATACATATTCTTAATGCCATCAAATAAAAAAGAATTCCCTCGGCATTAACTAGAAAAGTGAAAGAACTCTACAGTGAAAACTGTAGTATTATGAAAAAGGAGATCAAAGAGGATATGAGAAAATGGAAAGATATCCCCTGTTCCTGGACAGGTAGAATCGATATAGTCAAAACAGCTGTACTTTCAAAGTGTTTATGCAAATTTAGCACAGTTCAAAAGAACATATCAACAATCTTCATAGGACTACAAAAAGAGTCCTAAAATTAATATGAAACAAGAACAGACCTTTAAGGTGAAAAGCATTTTCACACGTTATGGCCTGTGTCTAGAGGTCTCCCCAAAGCATCGTGGAGTATAGGGGTAGGGTAGAGCTTTTCAGAGGTGGCTGTATTCAGAATCTGTTGTTTTGGGAGATTAAGTGTATGTGATTAGTAAATCAGTCCACTAGTTGATTTAGCATAGTCCTGGATAAGATTAAGGGTGAGAGTGCTACACCTGCTTTTGGACAGGTACCCTGAACTAAATATAAAAGACACACAGAGCTACTGTGCTCTAACCTGCCTGCTTACCATAGGCTATTTGTCCTCTGTTGTGCACCTTAACAATGCCACCTGCCTTAAGGCCAGCTGACTGTAGACTGAAACCTGTACAAACTGTGAGCTAAAATATATCTTTCATCCTTTAACTTTGAACGTAGGGTATTCTGCTTCAGCAATGAGAAAAGTAACTAAAACAGAATTTGATACCTTCAAAGAAGTGAGGTCATTTCTGTGACTGTACATAGCTGTATGGTTCAGGAGCCTTTACAATGGCTTGTGGAAAGTTTGGAAAGATTAGAGATGCTAACTAAAAAGTATCCCTGGAATGCCTGAAGCTCTACTTGATGGGAAATTCTGGTCAGAGCTCAGAATGCCAGAACTCTGAGAGAAATGCTTCTAGCAATGACCACGCTTGGCTGGGTTTCACTGGGAAGGAGTACACTGATTATTGACTCCAGAATATATCTTATACCTTGAAAAAATTTTTTTCTACATTTTGCTCTTGTCCAGAGACTACCTCAGACTGAAATTAAGGAGAACTTAAGTAATGAATACTGCAGAAGAAATTTTGAGACAGTCTAATGTTGAGGCAGTGACATGGCTGCTCTTTGGAGCTTTTAGTCAGATATATGTGTAGAAAGAGCAAAGAGCCCAGTAAAATGATTGAAATGAGTTTGGCCAGAAAGAAAGCACCAGTAAAGCTGTCGACTATAAAGACAGTACAGAGAAGATCTCAATTGCTGGAAGGAACAGGAAAATAGAAAAAGTGGCCAAGTGTAGCACAGAAACAGTGGGACTCCACCCTTTGGAACTTTAAAATTGCAAAAACAAAAGATACTGATTTGAGAAGAGAGCCCCAGAGAACCGTATTCCATAGCAACAGTGGTCTAGGAAAGTTCTTTCTTGGAACTGGATTCATGGACACTTGATCCCTACAGCCAAGCAGAAGGAAGTCTGGCCCCTGCTATAGCAGCAGTGGTGCCATCTATGTGTTTTAGGTGCATACAGAATGCAGGAGTTGTGGCATCAAGAAAGCTTCCACCCAGTTTTCAGATGAAGGACTTGGGACTAGGCAGTGTCCTCCCTAGGAAGCCTCTATGAAGCTCTGAGTGTGAAGCCAAAAGTGAGGTGGAGACCTAGAGGACTGAAGAAGCCAGTAATGTGGACCATTGAAAGAAAACTGTGACCAGGGAGCAGAGCTGGCTCAAGAGAGAAGCCATGGGGGCTATCACCACCATAGGGACAGAGCCACCCAAGCCCTTTGGAGTTCATATCTTGCCACAGATTGCTTTGGATATTAGACATGGCACTGCAAGATTTACTTTTTGACTTTCTGAGCTACTTTACTTGCTTTGGTTCCAGGCCTTCATATCCCCTTATTTGTACCTTTTGGAATGGAAATGTCTGTGATGCCCAAACTGAGTGAGACCCTGAGCAAACATGTCTCTCAACAAACAAGAGAATAAAAAAGGGCCAGTTTTTCCTCAGTAAACACAACAGTTGGCCACAAAGAAAACTTAGGACAGACACACAATCTCCCCAGCACTGAGAAATCCAATATTTGGTATATATCAGTACTAACAGTTCTGGGAAGTCTGAGCCCAAGTATTCAAGCCTAGAGTCCTTAAGATTACATCCTCCATCCCCAAATCTTATAAAAACTTAACTTCGTCTCTGGCCAGTTGTTGATATCATTGATGATCTCAGCCTGCCTGCACTCTGGAAGAAATAAACCCAGCTTTTGCTCAACTAAAAGCCTGTGTACAGGTTGTCTCTCATGCACCATTTGTAACAATTTCTACCTTGTGACATTAAATGTTGGAAGTTTTAAACTTTGTTTTCATTCATAAAGGGGTTTGCAGAGAAGAGTTTGCCTTAAATCTCAGAGGGACTTTGTATTTGGACTTTTCAGCAAAGCTGAAACCAGTAGGAATTTTGTAACTCATAGAGAAGGACTAAATGGCTTTTTGCAGAAAGGGATGTGGATGAGTCTTTAGGAGGTGCAGGGAAGAGTGTTATAGCCAGTGTCTAGTGTTCCTTCCAAAGTCTCATGCAATCAGAGGGGGCTTTCTGAGGTGGATGCATTTAGAGTGTATGTTGCTTGGATCAAGTGGGCATGATTCCAAAATCAAGCCCTTTCACTGGTTTCACATAGTTGTGGCTAAGACTAAGGATGTGAGTGCTACACAGGAAAGAGGAGGTCTCCTGCACAAAATATAAAAGACACTAAAAGCTCTAGTGTTCTTTCTGCCTGCTTTCTGTGGACCGTTTTCCTCTGCCATGTGCCTCTCTGCCTTGGAGCCAATTGATTATGAATTGAGACCTTTACAAACTGAGCTACATAGGCCTTTCTTCCTTAATTTGGGAGTGTTGGGTGTTTTGCCTCAATGATGGGAAAAATAATCAAAACACTAGGCAATGAGGAAAAGCAGGAGGCATCACGGACAGGACCTAGCTTATATAACAGAGTTATAGTAATTAAGAACATCATGGCATTGACTAAAAATAAAATGCCAAACATGGATTTGGGCAACAGTGCAATAGGAGAGAGAATACAGAAGTGGTTCCTGCTGAGTGTTCAGCTCCCTTATCTCTGAACAAATGGCTAAATAATTTCACTGGAGGAAATCTAGCCTCTTAACAATTGGTGCTAGGAAAACTTGACATCCACATACTCAGTCCCACACACTCAATTAAATGTACAGCTATATCTCTTACCACACACTAAATTAAGATAAAAATGAATCTTAATGTACCAATAAAGATTTGAATTTTAAAAAAATTAAAAAAGATAAAAATGAATCAAAGGTCACATTATTATAGGACAAACAATCTGCTGGAAAATAATATAAGTGTTGAAAACAGATTCCCAGTTTCTGAAGGAAACCCAGCTCCATAATAACACCAAAAATAAATTAATGAGATCACCTCAAGTTAAGAAGCTTCTCCAAAGCAAAGCCAACTCCTGCCAGGAGTTTTGAAGAGATGACCCACACACAGAAAGGAAAAATAAACATTTTTGCCAGTTCTCTGTGAGAAAAAGACTAATATGTGTAATATCTTAAAATTAGATTTTAATTAGATTTTAAAAATTCGATTCCACAATTTAGAGACTCAGTCAAAAAATGATCATCCAAATGAATAGATACTTCTCAGATGTAGAAGTACAAATGGTCAATAGACACATCAACAAATATTCTGCATCCCTGGACATTCGAGAAATACAGGTTAAAAGTACACTGAAATTCTATCCTACTCCTGAAGAAATAGTTATCATCAGGAAACCAAATAATAGCTAATGCCAGAGAAGCTACAAGAAGAGAGGAATCTGATTTCATTGTTGGTGAGCTTGTAAACTGGCACAACCACTATGGAAATGAGTATGGAGATTCCTCGCTAAAGTAAACATAGAAATTCCATTTGACTCAGCTATTCCCCTACTAGGTGTCTTCCTGAAAGACTAAAGGCATCATATTACAGTATACATGCACACCCATGTTTACGGTCACTACTCATAATAACCACAGTTTGGAAACATTCTATATATCCACTGATAGATGGATGGATGAAGAGAAATGTAACATTATACACAATGAAGAAAACTATTCTATCAAGAAGGGTAAACTTAAGTAATTTAAAGGAAAGTGGATGGACATTGTGTACATAGTGTTAAGTTTAAATATTTCCTTGTTTCTCTTATGTGAGAACCCCAATATATAAAATAAAGAATAGATGACAGGGATAGTGGTATTGATCTGTAGGACAAAGTAAAGGAACAGAAAGGAGTGGGGAGGGAAAGGAGATCAATAAAAAGGGGAGATCATGAAGCTCATCCTGTACAGAGTTAAGCTCAGGATCTTTTACTGTGCTTCTTGGCCTCTTTTTAACTCTTCTTTGAACTTATTCCATATCACACACACAAATAAAAAAAAATAGAAGTGATCCCTGACATCTCTCTTGTAAATCCTCAGATGTCTACTATCCCAAGTCTTAAATTTGCAGAATCCAACTTTTTCTTCAGTATGTTCCTAATTTCAACTTTAGTCAACCATTCTGCTCCAAATTTAGCTTCTCCTTTTCTCTCAGGTCTCATAGTATGTGCCCAACTCGTGTCTACTCCTCATGCCATTCATATTTTCCTCACTTAGGTCTGCCGTACAGGTTGATCCATTTAAAATCAGATCAATTACCACCATAATAATCTACATTTCTTATCTGCACAGAAAGCCCTAGGCATTATTCTATCTGTTGCATTAGCTTGCTTATTTCTTCTTGTTCTGATTTATTTTGTATACTGCAATTTAGGATTTAGAAGTTTAGTTTCTCGAAGTTCACACACTATAACAAACAGAGAAACCTTGTTTTAAAATTACAGATAATGCAAATCTTAAATATTATGGTATATTTTCTATCAGTGTAGGTGTTCAAAATATTTACTGTAGCCAGTTGTGAAAAATGCTTGTAACCCAGTGCTCTGGAGCCTGAGGTCAGAGGATGACTGTGAGTTCAAAGGTTGGCTGAACTACATAGCTAGACCCTTTCTAAAACAAACAAATAAACAAACAAACCTAAAATGTTTACTTATTAAATACATGAATAAATGATGAAAATACAGAAATAAATCATTGTAAAATAGGGAGTCATGTGACAACATTCTGTCTTGTCCAAGTGGTGAAAAAGAAGTGTTGAAAGATTTAAAGCACATAGTGACCATCACTATGATTAAATATTAAACAAGATTAAACATTTTCTTCACTACCTTCAGAGATGATGGGATAGGAGAGGAAAAATTTGAAAGTGAAACGCAATTCTTTCAGAATGTAAAAGGAGTTGGCAAAGGGGGACAGGACAGGATTATATCAGAAGGTGCTGGTGTTCTTCCACGTTCTTGGTTGCATCTCAGCACTACCTAGTCGTCGTCGTCATCCTCCTCCTCCTGCCCTTCCTTCTTCTTCTTTTTAAAATTCAAATCTTTATTGGTGCATTATGAAGACACACCATCATCACATTCAGCATTGAGAGTTTGTACTAGATTATTACATGTCTCGATTCTCATTTTTCCCCCTGCCCTGCAACTGCCCACCCTCTATATACATAAGCTTTAGAATGGAGTATTACTCTTCCATTAAAAATGATAAGATTGAGTCATTCAACCTCAAATGGATGTATCCTGAGGACATCATAAGTGAAATAAATAGGTCACAGATGTGTAATTATCATCTTTTCTGTGGTATGAGAAAATGAAGTTGTAAATGAGTTGTAGTATGTATATACTACATTGTGAAATAGAAAATATTTAAAAAGAAAGAGGGTGTAGGGGTAAATAATGAGGAGAAAAAGAATGTGACAGCAAGAAAGTACTACCTTTTTATGCTCTTCATAGCCTCTTTTTCCCTGTTGTATATTGCATGATCCAGATTTTATAACAATAAATGTGACATTATATAAAGTGTAAATGCCTCATAATGTTCACTTCTTCAGAGTCTTTGCATTTCACCCCAAAGGGGCCTTGGAATGAGAGAAAAATGAATACAGAGTGATTACAATCTTGAGTTTAAATGAATGAAAGGAGCCATAGAAGTATTAGAAGATAAGGATAAAGTGGCTGAGTTGGGAACCTTGTTGTGAAGACTGAAGAGCACAGAAGTCCCAGAATGTGTTTTCATTTTGCCCAAGTTTTACTGAATTATAGTCAGAAACAATGGTTTCAAATGGTCCCAAATGAACTAAAAATTTTGATTAAATACAAGCATATATTCAAGGAGGGCCAGAATTGTAGGCAATTTAAATGATTTTGTTAAGTGATTTAATAGGAACAAGTATCACATATGAAAGCTCTGTGATTTCTTAATATATCTTGGATATATTTATTCTGGTATCTATGGTATGATTTAGTGCATCAGAGAAAGTTAAATTGTGTGTCATAAAATATGTTCTACTAAGTTCTGGTTTCTACTTAACATGTTATAAATCTATTCGTGTAATAGAGCTTATAATAAGATTAAGGTAGGAAATCTAATGTATAACAAGTATACTCAATAAATAAACAACAAAATACAATCTCTCAGCTACTACAATATAGGTTATAAGAAATGTTATGCATTTTACTGAGTGTATAAGTCCTTCATTTTTTGAAAATTATCAAGTCTTGCTACTCACCAATTAATGAGAAATGTAGATAACTTCTCTGTGGGAAGGAACTTGGAGAGAGACATAGAAGGAGAGAGTGTCAGAGGAAAATTTGCTTCTGTGCTTTTTCTGTAAATGTATATTTGTATTCCAAGAAGAGAGCCAAGTTGAATAATCTATAATTATTTGATTTAGCATGAAGTTCATCAGAGAAAAACAAAGAAAGCTTTCATATACTATGATATTTTTTATTCATTTTGATACTTGTATTTTTTTTCTTCAGCTTGGGCCTGTTCCAGTGATTTCCTATGATTTATAAGTTTGTAACTCCAATAGGAATGTTATTAAAAATCAGTATAACTCAAATGACAGAATCATGAAAATATCTTATATAAATAAGAAGTACCAAGTTTTAGATTTGGAGAATAATAATAATGCATTCCTTCTTACATTAACAATGAACAATATAATTTCATAAATTTATATACATGTATATATACACATAAATAGTATATAATATATAAATATGGTATATCATTATATAACATATAATATATTTTATATATTGTACAATATATATTTATATTATATATAAGTATATATTATGTATATATCAGTTTGTATTTGAATCTATTTTGGCAAAGTACAGATAGAATAAATATTTGATCTGTATAAAACTTCAGTCTCTGATCATCCTATCCAGAGAGCCTAGGCAGACAAATTTAATTCCTTTAAGAACTGATTTATAAAAACAGACAATTCAACTGTGTCAGATTTAAAGATTTTATTTTTTTGGCCAGGTAGGTTGGAATTTTACAATGACTAAATCAAATGAACATTGGTTTAAATACTTGTCTCCTAAAGGCAACATAGTCAAATACTTACTATCAACCCTTGCAGACAAGGACAAAATTCTTCTGTTTAAAAATGCATTTATTCTATAAATCTATATTGAGCATTTGTTTGGTGTGGATCCCTTGAGTTCCAGGATGGGTTAGACACAGTCTCCGCCTTAGGGAGCTCCTGGCAGTTTTACATAGAAAGAAAGCTAATTAAGTATGAAATTTGAGATTTCAAGCATTTCTTGTGAATCTAAATAAACTCTTATTAAAGTGTAGACATTATTCCTTCTGGTGGGATTTAAATATAATCTATAACTGCTGAATTTTGTGTGGGAGTAAAAATAATAGGCCTGTTCTGTAAACAATTGTATTCAGAGCAAAAGTTGATGATATATATTCCAAAATAACTTACGTGTAAAACTGAATTACATGAAGAGATACATTTATATCGTTTATCATTGATATTTAGAAAGTGAGAGGAGAAGATGATGGTGAAAAATATTAAGATGCTTATGTACGTGGATGTACCATCTCACCATAGTGAATAGACTCATGATGTATTACAAATATGTACTATTAAAAACTATAAAAACTGTATTATTAATTGTTTTATAAGAAATAAAATCTATTTTACCTCTGGATATTATTATTGGATATTTCAGATATTTTATGGTGCTATATCATAGTTTCATGTAATAAATTTGCATGTAAGATGAAAAGATGTTGCATCTGAATTATTTTTTTTCATTGAAATCTTTATTGGTACATTACATATACACATCATGATTGCACTTCACAATGAGAATTTGTACCAGTATATGGCACAACTTAATTCTCATTTTTTCCCATAGCCAGGGAGTTAGCTCAGTGGTTTCGGTGCCTGTTTTGCAAGTGCAAGGACCCGGGTTCGATCCCCGGGGACCACATACTATACTGGGCATGGAGACTCACGCCCAGCAGTAACCAGTACCACATACCACAGTGCCGGGTGTCGTGGCTCATGCCTGTAATCCCAGCACTCGGGAGGCAGAGGCAGGAGGATTGCTGTGATGTGAGTTGGAGGCTGAGCACAGGGCCAGCCTGAACCATTAAGCAAGACCCTGTCTCAAAAACAAAACAAAACAAAACAACAACAACAACAACGACAAAACACCTAAAAAAAACAAAAACAAAAAAACTTTGTTTCCTTTCTGTTTTGTTATAATCTCATTATTTTTCCCATTCACCCTATTTAACTTTGAGTATTTTCTATTTCACAATATATAACATACAATTCTAGAACTCATTTACATTTTTATTTTCTCATACCAGAGAAAAGATGTGATATTTACATACATGTGACTTATTTATTTCACTTCTGAGGATAGCCTGAAAGTATGTCCATTTAAGTATAAATGATTCAAACATCATTTTTTATGGCAGAGTAATATTCCATTGTGTAGAAGAACCACAGCTTTCTTTCCCAGTCTCCAGTTGATGGGCATTTGGATTGTTTCCAAGATTTAGCAATCACAATGGTAAAGAACATGTGGTAATGGCTAAGTGTGGTGAATATAAAACAATATAAATATAAATGAAAGAATTGAGTTTTTAAAAATCTCTATTCTATTCTTACTATTGTACTATTCTTAGTTCTTTTATGGATTAATTCTCCCTCATCCATTAATCTATTTGAGTACTTAAACTATAGTTTATATTAGAAATCCAGGTTATTTTATTTCTTCTCTTTACTGATAAATTTCCAGAGATGTAAATTATGCCTTTCAACCCAAATATTGCATCCAAAATGTTTGGTTTCATATCTCTTTTTCCTCTGTTGTTACTAAGTGCCTCTTAAGGCCAAACTAGGAGCAGATGTAATTTGTGATACACACTTAGCCCCTTTTATGCTTCTCATTAATTCTCAGGCTAGAAAACATACAATCTTTTATTTTAGTTTCTTTGTGTTATTCTTCCACTATCAAGCAGCAGACTCTGAATTCAAGGTCTTATATCCATGTGGAAAAAAAATTACCAATTCTTCTACAGAAGATCCTTTTATACCAAGAGCTGGAAATTGTAGCCTTCGATTTTTATATATTTAAAAATTCATGTAGGCCACAAACATATTTGGGAGAGAAAAATCTTTACACAATAGATTGACCTACAAGGCTGTCATAAACTTGCTAAGAAGTTCTGCTTTAAAAACTGAATATTTTTTATCTTTTAATTTCTTCTGTATGAGTAATATTTTCCACATAAATAGAGTATGGCTCATTTTGGTAAAGTGAAAGTCAAGTTCACAGAAAAGTAAGAGAGTTTGTTAACATTTTTTCTAATTAACTTTTGAGTTCACATAAATATTTATGTTTTGTTGTTGTTGCTACTGCTTAGAAAATGTCATGAAATAAATATTTGATTCAAGCATTGTAAACATGTATGTGTTCAATTCTGTGTAGAATCCTTGTCTTTGCAAAGCATATTCTTTATTATGTGGTTCAAAGTCATTGTAACATCATCTTTTCAGACAATTTCTTTCTGTTCTGATTTTTTTCATACAGCTTTGTCCTTTTATTTGAAGGTGTGAAGTCTGCATTATTCTCCTTGCTTTTCACATGCTTACTTGGGTCAGCATTACAGAGCTCAGTGTCATCATGGCCTTCTCTGCCGTACCTCTTAGTATTCTCTTTTTAATTTAGTTAGGTGATACATTGACATCTGTTGCTTGGTCCCCTTCTCTCTCCATAATGCTATTTTCAGATTTTCCAAGCTAAGTCTGCTGTTCTCCGTATTATAGCAAAGTTTTACCTACTTGTATCTGTTAGTCCATGGCACATAATGATATCACAATTATGGCTAGTCTCACTGGTACACTTCTGGTCTAAAATGCCCCACAAGAGGCTCATGCTCATAGACAGAGTTCTCCAAAGGCAGTTGGTTTATGGGAACACAGTACTGTACTTCACTGGTGAGTTCAAGATGAATGTGTTTTTGGGAGGTGGGCCCTGGTCAGAGAAGTTGGCTCACAGGAGACATAACATGGAAAATGATTCTTGTCTCTGGCTCTTCCCTGTATCTATTTGTTTTTGCTTTGATCATAGATAAAAGAATAGTCAGAGCCAGACTGCCTTCTTCTGTTTGACATTATCTTGGTAGGCTGAGTGAAAGGATTCTGTATAGAAAATTATTTTCTTGTGTTCTTGGAATATCTAGCATGAGGCTGTGATGGCTCAGCTGAGCTGTGAACCTCACTGAAGGTTAGTGAGTCACACTGCTGGATGGATGTGGATCATAGGGGCATGGACATGTGATCCTGGGTACAATATATGGTCCCCTGCTCTTCCTCTATGGAACGGTTCCTCTGTACTACCTAGGGCAATGTGAACTAAACATCTCTGCTTCACTGCGCTACTCTTCCACCTTGATACTCCAGGCTTGGAACAGTCTACCATGGACAAACCTTCTGAAACAGTAACACAAGTCAGTCTTTTTTTTTTTTTTACAAAGTTGTAGGTACCACAGATTTTTCTCTGAAGCAGGAAAGCTGATATAGACATAGGGTTTTCTGAAATTTTTAATTAATATATTATGGGTAAAATATAGATGACTCTTTTGAACTTTATTATAAGGCATATGCTTATCATGTCATCGATATTACCTATAATGTTCAAATTTTGTTGGCAATGATAAAAATAGTTTCTTCTATAAAAAAGAAAACATGGATCAATACTGATAATATAAATGTTTTGGAAATAGAAGAGTGTTTTAATCCATATTGTGTTGCTGCAACAGAAGACATCAGACTTAGTTATTTATGCAGGATAGTAATTTCCTTCTCATAGTTCTGGAGAAAATGAAAACCAAGGTCAAAGCAATACATGCATCTGTTCTGGTGAAGACTTTACTGTAATCTCCCTGGGCAGAAGGTATAAGGGGAACTGAGGAGGCTGATGGGTGGAA
>PVIR01040901.1:0-13057 GCA_004026965.1 Petromus typicus
CCACAGGGGTTGTACGAGTCTACAGTCCCACCAACAGTGGAGAAGGGTTCCTTCTTCTCCGCAGCCTCGCCAACATTTGCCGTTGGCTGATTCTGAAATGGCAGCCATTCTATGTGGAGTGAGATGAAATCTCAATGTTGTTTTCATCTGCATCTCTCGAATGACTAATGATGTTGAGCATTTCTTCATATGCTTCTTATCTGCTCTTACTTCTTCCTCTGAAAAATATCTGTTCATTTCAGATGCCTATTTTTGAAATGGGTCTGTTTCTCAACCTTTTAAAACTACAGGTTCCTCATCTATAATTGCAAGTTATAATAGCACCTATCTCTTAAGTTTGTTGAAGAATGACATAGACAAATAAAGGACACTAATAGACATGACACCTGGAAGTTCTCAGTAGATATTAGCTTTTGTATATTGTATTTACTGTAGATATCAACAACATTAATATCATCATATTCCAAATCAATGCTTCCTAACATCAAAGTGAGAAAGAACAAACATTTTTCATAAGCTTCTTTTCACCTAATGTCTGAGAAATGGTGGTTGTTGCTCTGCTTCATCTTTCCTAAGCCCTCACCAAAGATTGTCAGGTTGAAAAATAGAGCTCATAATTAGACTTCTGATATGAACACATATGTCTCAGATGAAGAAGTAAAAGCAGAAAATAAAGATATGAAAAAATTTTTTCAATATCACTGGTCATTTGAGAGGTGCAAGTGAAAGCAACACTGAGATTTTATATCACACAAGAAAGAATGGCCGCTATGAAGATATTAACTAATAACAAATGCTGGTTGGAATGTAGGAAAAAATGACCTTCTGAGAGTGCAACCACCATGGTGCAACCACTGTGGAAATCAGTGCGGAGATTCTTCAACACACTAGGATTAGAAATCCTATCTTACCCAGCTATTCCCCTGTTGAGTATCTTACAAGAAGAATTAAAAGCATCATACCACAGTTATATACATACATATATATGTATACATGTTTATAGAAACACAACTTATAATAGTTAAAACTTGGAAGCACACCGAATGCCAGGCAATCAGTGACTGGATAAAAATTATAACATTTTTAACAAAATAGGATACTACTCAGACACAGAGTGATGAACCAGGGACAGAAAAAAAAATGAGAAAAGATTGGAAAAACAGAAACAAAGCTTATGCAAATAGAAAATGTTGGAAGGGTGGAAAAAAGGGAAGGGAAATAGGAAAAAACAAGAAGCAAGATATGTCATGTACAGGTACAAATTTCCAGTGACCAATGTGATCATAATGTATACCTAAAATGTACCAATAAACTCAATGAATAAAAAAAGACAAAACAGTTAGCAAAGTGATACTGCTTTGGTTCATTGAAATCTGCAAAAATGTGGCTAACCAAGATATATCTTTTCATTAACTAGAAAGGCCCTTCCACCTATATTACATGAAATGAATCACACAGAAGAGACTCTTTTTGTTGCTTGTTCCTTATTAATGAAAAGAAGCCAACTCTGTTAAGCCTAAGAACAAAATGCAGTGTGAAGTGTGGAGGCTGAGCATGTAGAACACCATTAAATGTCATGGTACATAACTGGGACTATGGAAATATCGCAGTTGCTCTCTGTGGGCATAGATACCACACTGACACTGATATTCATCATGGGAACTGGACACTACTAATAAAATTGTTGTTTATGAATTGATTCAGGTGATGTGTAGCTACAAACCAATAGGCTGTTCCTGTCCTACAGTCTCATCAGATCAATTTAATATTTTTATGCTTAATGCATATATTGGTATTTTGGCTCACATCACTTTTTCTGACAATATACCCCATTCTCCCACAATCATCAACTGAGATTATGTTGAAAATTCTCTTCACATATTAATTCATATATTATTCACTTTTGTCTTTGAGCATTTCTACACTCTCTATTGGCTTTCTATTTCTAAGACACTGAGGCAAGGTTAAATAAACGAATTTTGCCTCTGATATCTGCAGCAATGAGCTTACCCATTAAACTTGCTGATTATTTTATCTCTCTAATGAAGATGGATAAATGTTATTCTCTAGCCTAACAATTTTATTAGCTAAGTGAATTATAATCCTTTCACTAGATGTCAAGGTAATAATATAAAGAAAAGGAGCAATGGGTTTAAGGACACCTTGGCAAGAATTAGAGGGAATATGCAAGATGGGCATAAGTAATTCATGACTCATAATCACAAAACATCAAGCACAGCAACAAATTTCACAGGTGGAGGAAGGAGGATAAGGTAGGATTCTCTGAACTGGAGTGAGAAATAGATACCGGTCTCTTGGTGCTGCTCCATGCACACAAGGGAAAATGCAACTTTGAAACGGCATACAGAAAGCCTTTTAATCAGTCACTTAGTACTTCCGCAGCAGGAAACTGTATAACTGCTTGGCTGCTGTGAGCTCATGCTCATATTCTTGACATAGTTTGACTATCATGAATAAAAATCTTTCAAGCTACCTAGAGGATCCCAGAATTTCATGTGTTCATAGCCCACCTTTCTGAACTAGGAATGCCTTAACAGCGCTTCACTTTTTCAAAATTCTACATTGGCTCTTTGAATTAAACAAAGAGGGAACTAGAAGGAAGAATGATCTGATTATGCCCAGAGGTAGAAATAACAAAGAGAAATTTCACTTATGAGGATTCTCAGGAGTAGGAATCCACTACTGTATTTGGTTACATGTGAGCTCTTCCTTGTCTGAAAAGAAGTGAAAAGAAAAGATGATGTGGTAAGGTGCTGTTGAAGGGAAAAGGAGACAAAATTTTATTTAAGAGTCATATATTTTGAATTCATCCTGTTTGACTGGATTACATTTCTGCCACTTTGGCTTTTACAGAGAACAATTTAGCCCTTTCTATTATTTATTGTTACTTATTTCTCCCATATCATCTCTTTCTCAAATATTTATCTTCAAGTAATAAAGGCTATAGCTCCAAAAAGTTTCAGCAGAATAGAAAATTAAATATCCATTTAATACTAGTAAGTTATGATTAAGTGCATCATTGAACAAAATAATAATATTAGAAATAAAGCTTAGATTTCCCTGTTGATGTTTATCTATTGTACTTTTTAAACTAATAGCTAAACTGCGTGGGTGCTACTTTGTGTATCGTCACAACACGAAATTGGGTATTGTACTGCAATGGGATGAGACAGCTTCATAGGGGACCCAAGACACTAGTGGAAGAGGAATCCATCTTTAAAGAGCTATATGAGCAATAAGCGTACTTTTCTCGATCTCATCAACTTCTGCCCTCTCTATACTTTTGAATCCTAATTATGAGCTCCCTGTTATTTCTTTTCTATTTCAACTATTTGGCTCCATACCTTCATTGCCTCATTTTATCACCAATTTCTTCTCATTGGAAATCATTGCTGAGTCACCTGAGATACATAGTTAAAATAGAGCCCTTATCCCAATGCTCTGAATTGTTCTTCAACTGTTCTTATCACAAAATAAATACACCACTCCTCCTTAGTCAAAAGTTCCCATAATTTTTTCATCCACTGTCCATCGATTCTGTGTTCAACAAAATATTTTTTCTAATTCATTCAAATTCAGATGAAATTTCTGCAATGTTAATATATTTTCTATAGAAATTTAGAAGTAGCGGGCGGGGATTTGGCTCAGTGGTTCTGGTGCCTGTCTTGCAAGTGCAAGGACCTGGGTTCGATCCCTGGTAACCACATACTATAATGGGTGTGGAGACTCACACCCAGCAGCAACCAGTACCACATACCACAGTGCCGGGTGTGGTCGCTCATGCCTGTAATCCCAACACTCAGGAGGCAGAGGCAGAAGGATTGCTGTGATGTGAGTTTGAGGCTAAGCTCAGGGCCAGCCTGAACCACAAAGTGAGACCCTGTCTCAAAAAACCTTAAAAAATAAAAAGAAATTTAGAAGTAAACTCAAAATCTATTCTCACTGAAGGCTTTTTAATATAAATATTGCTCTATCAACACTCAATTAGCATTCTGTTTGTTCCAGTTTTATAACACATAGCACATACATTACAGTTATCCATTTCCTTAAAATATGCTCAGTCATCTCCAGTGACCAATGAATATTTCTTGGATTAAGAAACAAGTGAATGTACTTTTACAATCCATTAATTATGTTTACCTTAGGCTTGGTTTATATAACAGACTGGCTGTTTCTGTATTTGAAAGAGATTTTTGCATGGCGTATAGAATGACAGGATATTTTCCTAGGTTCAGACATCAAGCTAATGTTTTATTTTTAGTAGTATTTAATATGTGCTGCTACTTTAATAATAAATCAAATAAAACTAAAAAATATGAATTACATTTATCGATATAGGTATCACTCTTATTTTTTTCTGTCAGAAAAGTTTACCTAAATTCAGCCTTGTGAGGGATTATAAGATGAACCTCGTCTTTGGTTTTTTGTTTGTTTATTTTTCATGGTACCAGGGATCAAGCTGCAGCCCTTGTGTTTCCAAGGTAGGGGGAGTATCACTTGAGCTACATCCCCAGACCAGGGTTTTGTTGGTTTTGAACCAGGTCTTACACTGAAAACTGCAAAATATTCAAATTTGTTTTATTTAATATTTGCATAAGTTGTTCTAGAACAGACTGCGTTTCAGATGTACAATTGTCAGCAATTACTTTTACTTGGGGGGAGTTTCATTTTAAAATATATAACTGAGTCCTAACAAAGACCTTTTTTCAAATAGGTAGCTGTAATTATTATTTTGCTATTAAACTATATCCCTACTAAACATTTCTTTCCTTTTATAATTCCTTATCCCTGTAGAATGTGTTCTAGAAGGACAGCGATTAATGGTGAGTGATAAGTTTACTTTCTGGATTTCAAAATGGGTAGTCACAGGTGTGTCAGGCTCCCTAGAGCAGGGGACATAAAAGTCCTGTGTATACATGGGTGCTTGTGGCACTACCTTTGCAGTGCAAGTCTCTCCCCAAGTTGATAGTCTATTTGCTTTCTCTGTTTCTTCTCTAGACAGTCGATGCCAATTTTGTTTTTATAAGTGCTTCTGGGACGTGGCCCCACACGATGGCAGTAACTGTGAAACGGATAGAGAGGGGATTATAGGAAAAGCTTCTGAGCAGTGAGTAAGCTGTTTATGATTTTGAGTTAAGTGCTAAGAATCTCTCTTCTCCCTTTCCTGAATCTAATGAGAATCTACATATCTCTCTGTCAAATGCTTACATGCATTTATAGTATAAAATAAAACAAAATAATGTTCATTCACAATAAAAAGAAAATAGATTAAAAAGCAAGTGCCAAAAATTTAAGAACACACTTTTATCTTCAATTTTCAATGTATATTCTTCCTAGAACTAAAGATTTTCAGAAATGACTAGCAAATGACCAAGGGTTTCAATCTACCTCATGAATAAAATAGCTCATAAGTTTTAACTAGTGCATAATCTCATGTTGAAGATGAAAGATAAAAACATGAATTCAAATCATATCTATTCAAATATGCTTTTCTCTCCATATATATGCGAGACATAATCTCATTGACCAGGACATTGTGATATGACTGGAGAATGATCTTTTCCAGACATTTGCTCTCAATCAAACTTTATATACTAAAAAAACACATATCTATAAAGAAATATTTTTCAAACCTTTTATGGAGTGAATAATCCCTGTCATTCACATACAATTTAATACCAAAAATGTATCATTGAGCCCAAATTTATGCTACTAATTTCATATATGCCTTTCCTCCATGAACTCAAAACTCACACTATCAATGGCACACTACATAATGTCCACTGCATATGTCACAATTACCTGATTTATCCAGAATGAATTGCACTGTTTCTCTTCCTGTGCCCAAATTTCCTTTTTCAAGTCTGTGTTATCTGTTTATTATACACATCATAGATATAACTATAGATATAAATATAGCTGTTTCATGTATCAACTCATAAATTTGTGAGTCATACAATTATAGCTCTAAGTATGAATATACAGTATTGAATATGGAGGTGGCTGTAAGAGCAGAAAACATTTTTTGGTAGCATCAGGGATCAAACTTGGGCCTCTGTGCTTGTAAGGTAGGTGCAGTACCACTTAAGCTAAATCTATAGTAGAAAACAAATATTTGAAATGAAAGATATATCAGGCACTTTCAAAGTTTAGCTCACATCTAATCTAATCATTGTTCCACAACCAAGTGATCAAATCCTCCTTTTTGCCATGTTTCCAATCTTATTTTGATTGACTCAACAATCATCTAGTATATAAGTTAAAGAATATAGATTCTTTCTTAGTTTAAGAAAGATACCATTCTGTAGAAGGAGAGGAGCCATGGAACATTGTAAGAAAAATAATACTGCCAGAATATTTTAAGCTATTATCAATGACATCGAATAAAAGACTGAAAAGAAGAAAGATTAGAAAATGAGAAACCATTAAGGTGCTTAGCCAGAGATGATTGAGGACTGCACTAAAGCAGTGGTAGTGGAAATGAAAATGAGGTCTGTCTTAGCGCAGAATTTGAATATTCAAGCTATATATTCAAGGAAATAATCCCATTAAGGAAAAGTTCCAGAAAGGAGTGAATTCATAGTCTAATTTTTTAAAATTAAAGATGATATAATACTGAAGCAAAATAACTTGTTTTAAAAATTTCAAGTGGTTAATTTATGTAGCAAGACTGAATCTACAATGAGAATGATGGAATGTTGTAAAGATTCTAGTAAAAATCACATCTAAACTACTAATTTTAGATGAATCAATGGTTGCTACATATGCACTAGATTTGAGCTTACAGATGTGAAACCAATAAAACTAGGACATGTGTAATAGTCTATAGGACTGAGGAGAATAATTCTGTACAAAATATATTTAACAAAATCATGGAAAAATTTTGGAAAAGAGATAATATGTATATCTTAGAAAAATAATTTTCTGTATTAACAGAAAATAACTTTGGTTTGGTTTGGTTTGATTTTTTTCTTTTCTTTTTTCTCACAGAATTTTCAAGCATAGCTCAAAGAATCTCTAACAGGTATGTTTTTTACAATACTCCCAGAACTTTTCTAACCAACTTACATATATTAACTACTTGTTTTTACCACAAGAAAACTTCAGAGGTCAAATATTGTTATTTTACAGAGAAATTCAGACAGGAACAGTTATGTTATTAACCCAAAGCCCACCATTTCACAGAATGTGGATATTTTCCCCTTCATCTATAAAGGACTTTTCTCAGAGAAAATAACTTTTACAGATGACATGACATGAAGAGTTATCATGTCTGGATAACTACTGGGTACCAGGACTTGTGCTGAACAATTTTTACAGCAAAACATTTATTGTTACATTTTAGATAGACACAATAACAATGCTCACCAGAGTGAATTTGCACCTTCACACGATATATCCTACCACTTTCAATAGATTTTATCATTTGCTTATCTCATCAACTCTGTGATATTTGCTATTTTTTCATCCTGTTTTACAAAAAAGAAAATGGTATTATCGAGAGCTTAAAAACTTTCACAAATTCACATGATTTGTAAGTGTCCTAATGGAAAATCAAATACAATTTTTCTTTTTTTTTGAGACAGGGTCTCGCATTTGTGGTTCAGGCTTGCCCTGAGCTCAGCCTCAAACTCACATCACAATCCTCCTGCCTCTGCCTCCCAAGTGCTGGGATTACAGGCGTGAGCCACCACCCCCGGCACTGTGGTATGTGGTACTGGTTGCTTCTGGGTGTGGGTCTCCACACCCAGTATTGTTATGTGGTAACCGGGAAATCGAACCCAAGCCCTTGCGCTTGCAAGACAGGCGCCGGAACCACTGAGCTAACTCCCAGGCCCAATTTTTTTAAAGAGTATGTGTCTCTACCTAGCAGCAAGCAGTGGTTTAAAGGACTGAGACACTGACTCAAGGGTTGCAGAGCTGTTTGCAAAAAGTGTAGAGAGGGATTCTACAGATGGATGCAGTCACCAGTAATGGAAGCGATTCTGAGATGAATGAAAACTTTTTTTGAAGTGTCAAGTTAGGGGCCTTACCAGAAAAATACTCAGAGTTTATATTCTCCCTTCAGTGTACTAAGCCATGCTTTCAGGAAACCAACACAAGCAAAATACAGCCCACAGGCAATGCTGATGTTCAGGTAATTAAAGATAGAAGAACAGTTTAACATTCACCTGGCATTTTTCTTTTTAAATACTTTCTGCACACCAGAACCTTCAGTATTTAATCTGATAGTCTTACATAAAAATTATGCCAAAATAACAGGAACAGGAATAGAATGACTTGTTTGATTTATTTCAAGACTTAATAATACTATCAGCACCAAATGCTAATAAACCACGCTATGAGGTGACGGTGTTTTCACCTGAAGTTGACACATCAGATAATCTCAGAGACAAAGATGCCCAGCTGGTGACTGGCACCCACAACCCACGTTAAAGAAGTCTTAGGAAGCTGCACTCATAGTCACTTTTAGACCTTGTGTATTTACAATTTAACTTCTATACCTGGGTTTTATTTTTCTTACTTGTTAAAACTGTATTTAATAATCCCTACTAGTTAATATATTTAATGTAGTTTTCAATATACAAGCCATGGAAGATTTCAGAATATCACTTTGTAGAATCTAAGCTGATTTTGAAGTGATTGCACAACTGATCTTATTTAGTTTGTGAGCTACAATGTGGAAATAGGGGTGAATAAATTTATCTTTAGTCTATTCTGGGAGCTAACTACTCTGCATAGATGTTTGTGAATACATATATATATATATATATATATATATATATATATATATATATATATATATATATGCACTAACAAACATGCATGTACATATCTCCAAGGTTCTAGTCTCTACAGTACATAATGATAGAAATGTTTAATTCCAACTGAGTGACTGTGAAATGCAGAAAATGACTACAAACATTTATTGGTAGTAACTGAATTTGTGAAATCCCCTAACATTAGTATTGAAAACAGCTTAGTACAGTAATTATCCCAAACTTCTGTTACACTTAACAGGTTTTATGAGAACATTAAAAGAGTGCAACAATGTTTTTGTGTTTGTAGGCCTCATTTCATTTTCTAAAGGCTGATCTGGATCTTGTTGCTTTTTTAAAGATTTGCAAAAATTGCCTATTGCAGTGTGACAGAGACTACAAGCAATTATAAAATAGTATGTTTAATTTGTAATAATACAGAGTTTGAGGCATACTTGTGAAGACTGAATGAGATAATGAATTTGAAGGAGCCTGACCAGTGCCTTCCAAATCACATAAACTCAAAAACATGAGTTTTTCTTTTTTAAATTGAGTTTATTGCTTCATTTTAGAAATGCATTATGATCACATTGCTTACTGAGAATTTGTACCTCTACATAAAGTATCTTGCATCTCTTTTTTACCCGTTCCTCTACCCTTTTTTCATTAACATAGTCACTGTCCTGTGTTAATCACTTAGTTTATTTAGTTACAGATCAATGATGAAATTCAAGGAAATAAATTTATAACATAATGAAGTGTTATATTTGTGAAACAAACTCAGTTTCTACCAAGTGTGATAAATTGCTGTCAGTGATGACAGCTCTTGCACTGTAGGTGAGCTGGTATCGCTATTCTTCATAATAAAAGTTACTTCTAGTGTAAGTTGCACCATTTTTGATACTTTATGAATGTTCTAGAGTTATCTTCCAGTGACTAAATACATCACCACTGGATGATGACTGTGTATGATTTTCTGCTTCTGCTTCCTTGTATAGTATGTACTTTTGACCTAACCTCAAACTCTGATATTTTATTTTATTTTAGTCTTAACACTTTAACATCTCTTTCTGTTTCTGTCCCAAACTGTACAATCCCTTTCCAGTTCTGGCTTATGTGCCCATTTCTTGGTTCCATTAAAGATATTTGTGACATCTACTTACCTTGAAATACAGAGTAAATAATATGATACATCAAATACAATAAAGAGTCAGATACAGTGTGAAGAAGGAAAGTTGAAGAATGAGGCCTTACCTGTGAGCTAAGCATCTACTCAATTAAAATATGAAGATTGCATCAGTAGGTATAAGGATCAAAGTCCATTGCTTCTATGTTTTCCAGGAGTTTCTTATTGTTAAATGTACTGTCTCCATCTTATCTTGAAAAAAAATTAAACAAAGTAGTTTAATATGACTTTTAATGACTAAAGAGTTATATTAAAAATTAGTAATTTAAATTTTATTAAGAGGAACAAGAAAGTCTGCTATATGCAGCCTCCGATATCTTTGCAAACCTTATAATGTAACAAGTAATGTCACCAAGAAATGAAATCTTAGTAGCACAGTTTCAATTTCCTTTGAAAACATTGTACATCTTTTCTGCTGGCACATCTCCAGTTGAAGCAACATAGAGGTATTCAGTTAAGTAGCCCAAACCTATGTGTTTAATCAACACTTTTGAAATCACCACTCCTGTAACTAGGGCATGCCCTTTTTGAGAAGGTTTATTGAACCTAAAGGACAAAGAACTGATTGATAGAAATTCAATATTTTCTTCTGAGAGATATTTTTCTTCCTAATCATGTGTTATTAATCCCCAAACAAGAGACTACACATGATTGAGAGCCAAATAAAAATGTTTCACCTGGAGAACACCCTTCCAGAGCCAGTAGTTTGGTAAACTGTCAATGATGAAGAACTTTCTGAGAAGTGTTACCTTGAACCAAAAATTTAATCTGATTATTTGGTGCATTGCTGTTTTAGGAAAGGCAAGATACGCTAAGTAGTGTTTTGTTAGTTTTTGTAAAACATGGGTTAGATTTTTGTACATAGTAATAGGTACACATAGGACACTAAAAGAAAAAGAGTTGGTGAGTGGAGTCTATAAAAACCAACTGATAGTTGGGGCAAAGTGAGAGAGAGGCATGGAAGTGAAAGTAGCTGTGTAGTGTAGAGAAAACATATAAATGTCTTATGTGTGAAACTATGGACTTTGGGGCTGCTATCACTGAGGGGATTTTCAGTAACTTTTCATGGCAAGTCGTAACAAATTATAGATCCCAAAAGTTTCTTTGTCAGTGCCATGTACACTGTATTCATAGTGAGTTAAATGGACAAGAGAGGATATGTTAGGTATCAAACTGAAGGTGATGAAGGTCTGTGGAAGGTTGAGTTCTCTGAAGAGGAACAAACATATGCAAGCTACAACTCATAGTTCTCTGACCCATAGATAGGTATAGTTTATCTCTATCATTTCCAGCATCTGCATTTTGTTCCTCTTTCTCCCAACATCAAGCATTTAATTTTCTTCTATAATTGTCTATTTTCCATATTAAAATAATTTATCAAATAAAAATTCTTTCCATGATTTAATCACAATCTAATATGAATGATCATTGCATCTTGATGCATGATGTATGGTTAATCTTGATTGTCAATTATATTTGTCCAAGAAACTTCCTCAGAGATTAATTCACCACACTATTGGAATGTCTGGGTGAGTCATGGGAAAATGACCTTCAAGCCTATACCTAGTCCTTGCTTCTTTTATATCCAGGTCTTTCTCCTCTCTGCTTCCTGAATATCATGAAGTAAGCAGCTCTCCTCAGCCATGCCCAAATAATCACCACTCTGTGATGATTCTGCCTTTGAGTTAATCAGCTACTGATGGCCTAACACCTCAAAACTGTGAGACAAATAAACATTTCCTCTTTTTAATTGTATATGCCAGGTATTTTCCCAGGAAAGTTAAACTGACTGACATCATATGCTACCTCTTATGCTCCTCCTCCATTCCTAATTCATAATACAAAATAGTCATTTCATTTATTTGGTAATAAGGCTGGTGGTTGAAACTTCCTCAAGACTAGAGGAAATAAGCTGCTAGACTACTTAGCTTTTGATTAATCCACTAGTGTTATTGCATACAGTTGTACACAGTTACTGGACCCAGGAGAAAATCTGCAAAAAGAAGAAAAAAAAGAATAATGCATAATTTTATAAAATTCTCTGGGCTTGTGCTAGGGCAATCTCAATGCTTCCCTGGAAAAGGTGAGGCCCTGAGCTTAATTCCCAGTACCAAAAAATTAATAAATAAAATACAAAACAAATTCTGAGTTAGACAATACTCTCTCCTTCAAGTAATAATTTTAGTTTTTCTAAAACATCTATGCAAAGCGGTCAGCCTACAATTGAGTCATTTTTAATATTAAGAGTAGTTCCAGAGTCACCCAATTTCATCTCAGTTTTAGTTATTATTACTAGTCTTTCTTTTAGTAAGCCTTAATCTGCTTGAAGACTCATTAATTTAAATATAGTCTACTGATAACAGAGACTGAATTTTCTCCTCTTAAAAAATTCTCTGAATACTGTATTTGAAATGAACTATCAGAGGATACTGAGAGATTTCTTCCATTAATAAATATCCAACTTCCTTTATCATTAACTTGAATTCATTTAAATGTCCTTTACCTATTACTCTGATTTCAAGCATCTCCAGCATACTTCTAGACTCTTGGCAGTCTGAAAGATGAAGAGGAAAAAAATCTTTACTTCTTTATATAATTTATGAATATGTATTTTGGGGTATAATCAAAAGGGTTGTTCCGGAGGTGAAAGACCTCTACTCTGAAAACTATAGCACTCTGAAAAAGGAGATAGAAGATGATATCAAAAAATGCAAAGACATACCTTGCTCCTGGGTAGGAAGAACCAATATTGTCAAAATGGCTAGACTCTCAAAACTACTCTACACATTCAACGCAATGCCGATTCAAATCCCAACAGCATATTTCACAGATCTAGAGAAAAAAATTCAAACTTTCATCTGGAACCACAAAAGACTTAGAATAGCCAAAGCAATTCTAAGCAACAGGGACATGGTGGGGGGTATCACAACTCCGAACCTGAAACTATACTATAAAGCCACTGTGATAAAAACTGCGTGGTACTGGCAAAATAACAGACCCGAGGATCAATGGAGTAGACTAGAAGATCCAGAAACTACTCCAGATACACTGAGCCACCTCATCTTTGACAAAGGAGCCAAAAATCCTCAAT
>PVIR01040903.1:0-13059 GCA_004026965.1 Petromus typicus
ACAGGCGCCGGAACCACTGAGCTAACTCCCCGGCCCTGCCTTACAGCAGTTTTGCTGACCAACGGTGACAAGACTGGAAGGAGGACTTGGGAGGGAGTATGCGGATGTCCTGGTGTGACAGGAATGTGCCAGCTTCCAGTGCGTCCTCAGCTGGCTCAGTGTGACCAGTGAACACAGAGACAGCCAGGCCCGTCTTCGTGGGCAACACAGCAATCACTCTACTTCTTCTCAAAGTAAACAGGATCTTCTTAGCTGGGGCTAATAATTCGTATACTGAATTGTTTCATTTCTTTCAGTACTGGGAACTGAACTCTAGGCATCCACACTGAGCGACATCCCCACCCTTTTATATTTTTTATTTTGAGACAGGGTCTCAGTAATTCACTAAGTTGCCCAGGCTGGGCTGGAACTTAGGATCCTCCTGCGGAAGCCTTATAAAGTGCTGCGCCCTCTAGAGGACACCTTGAGTCTTAACCCCCAGCGTGATGGAGCTTGAAGGAGGTGCTTCGAGAAAGTAATTTGAAGGGAAGCTGGCATCCCAGTGAATATGGCTGGGGCCCCCGTGGAACATCAAGGGCTCATTTCTCTCTGCCACAAATACAGCAAGAAAAGTGTTGTTGTATCCAGCCGCTATCCACTGGCTCCTTGAGTTTGGACTTCCCAGCCTCCAGAACTGTGAAAAATAAATGTGTGCCTTTTAAATGACCCCGTCGGTGATATTTTTTGTTACAGCAACCTGAATGGACTGAGAGAGACTGGTACTCAAATTGATCTTTAGCTTGGTCACAACTTTTTAGCCTTGTTTCCTATTTTTTGGCTTATAATTCTACGCTTTTGGAAGAGGGAAAGATAATTTGCAAAATCTTCCACTCAAGTAAAGCTCTCACTTGGTTGTAGGGAGGCTCGGAGTAGACCCTCCTCCGTTGTTTAACTTTGTAAACTTCGTGGCATTCATTGCAGAGCTTCAGCGTCTGCTGCCTCTGTTACAATTAAGGCTAGATCCTCAGAAGACTCCGCTGGCTCGAGCTTAGACGTACCTTGGCAGTCGAAAAGGATTGTTATACTTGCTTCTGTTACAGGTAGAAATATGTGCACCTTCCTAACCAATGGAGCTTGTAGTCTGTACACAGTCCTAGCCAATGAGACTTGTAAGCTTGTAACCAATGAAATGAGACTAAAGTGTAACTCCGCCCTCACTTCAAGAACATTCTGTAACTAGGGCATAAAAGCCCTTTGGGGACTTGGTCTTTTATCAACCTCTTTGCAGGAAGATCTCAGGCTGGTCTAATGCTTTGCCTTCAAATGAGTGTCTTCCTTTCTCCTGGCCTGGCTGCTCGGAGCTCTGAGCTGCATACACTCGTCTAGCCGGAGTTCTGCTGCTTCACTTTCGCCAGACTATAGACTTTTCCTAAATGTATTGCTTTGTATTTATTCCTTTTATGATACCTGCTCCTCACTGGCCCCTTTGTTCCACCTGGGGAATCAGATGTATCCTTTTGGGTCGGTTGCTGTTTCTGAAGCAGCCTTCCTGGGTTGGGGTTGGTCTTGGCACCGCCCACCCCAGCAATCTCAGAAAAGTATTTCCAGCCATCTCCTCTGCCACCTCAAAGCACCATCCGTCCTTGGTTTCTGGACCCGCACTCCCTGGATCTTCTCCCTAGCTGCATGCTGTGCTTTCCAAGGTGCTTAGCAACCTCCTCACCTCTGACTGGAGTCTCGGGAGTCCCTTGGCATCTCCCCAAGGCAACCCCCCTAGAATGTCCCTCTAGCAGCCTCAGAGCACTCCTTGGGAGGCTCCTCTCTAGCACCCCGCAACCTGAGGCAACACCTCCCCTTCCTGGTTGCCCCAGCTGTCCCCCTGCTGCCATCCTTGGCCTAGGCTGCAGAAACAGCTGTTTTTTGGATTTGCCTACCTGCCCCTGCTCCATTTGGATCTGGTATCCACTGCACTCACAAGACTTTTCAAAATGCAAATCCTGTCTCGATTATTTTTCAGACTCATTTTGTCCCACCACAGGGCCTTTGCACATGCAGTTCCTCTGGGGAGTCAACATTATCTACCTAGTATTTCTCCTCATCCTCTGGATCTTTGCTCTAGGTGATAGTCACCTGTCAATTTGAGTAAGAGCAAATTGGATCAACATAATCTGGGTGTGGCTGAAGGATTTACTGAAGTTTGAAGAGTGCTCTGGACGTGAGTGACAGTTAAGCAATAAGCTTGTCACCTGAGTGGAATAGAAGGGAAACAAAGACTCATTCCTGTTTCTCCAGCGGAGCTCTAATCTAGTTCCCAGGGCAGACCATTCAGCCTCCTGATCCAGACTCACTCGGGACACCACAGTGAGCTCCAGGCCTTTGCCTGGGTCCTTCCGGTCTCCAGAGCAGGACAGACGGTCTTCACCTCTCCACACCTGACCTGCGGGCGGCCACTGTAAGTTCAGCTTGTGAGTCCGCGTGTTTGTGTATCTTGCATTAAATCTGTTTCTCTGGTGAGCACTGACCATACACACAGCCCCGTGATCAGTGAGTCAGGATGCCATCTTGAACCGAACCCCAAGTCTTCTTGGGTGTGAGCACCAGCCCCAGGGACCTGATCAAGGCTTGGTGCTGCTGGGGAAACAGCCTGGGCTGCCAGAGGCTCTGCCGGCCCAGGCCAGACTTGAGGCTGGCGGGGGACATAGCCAGTTTCAGTACAGCCACAGGTAAGCACGGGGCCCAGGCCGGTCCTGCTGCCCTGGCTTTCTGGCCCCTTAGCTTCAGTCAAGCTCCAGAAATAACCGGCAGGGCCAGTGTGACCAGGAATGCCCACCCTCTCAGAAGTGCTTCACAACAGGCAGGGTCAGTGGTGCACAGTTACCAGGTGTGGAGAAGCCCAGCCTGAGGCCGAGGCCGGCTGCAGCCACCTCCTCTGCTTTCCCCGGCTCCGACTCCAGCTTCAGGCCACTCACCTCATCTTTCTGGAGGAGTCACTTGGGCTTAGCAGTGACTCCAGTATACCAACTCCAGCCCTTATCCATCTGGTATCCCCATTGGGTCCCCTTATCTCTCCTCATGCAGCCTGTCCTGCAGTGGAAATGTCCCTGTGCCACGCAGCCCCATCCTGTGAGTGCCTCTGCGCGTCCTATGGTGGTTGTGACTATCTTACTTTGAATCTGTTCATGACCAGCAGCTTCTGTTCCTGAGCTGCAATGACCACGTCCAGTGGGAAGGCAGCAGGTTATGTTTACATCATCAGGACACAGAGTGAAAAGCCACAGCCAGAGTCCTCAGATTTTACACGGAGACCTGGCTTTCTGGGTAAATTGCACTCGTGACCACATTGGCACTGTTCGATCAATCTCTCAAGGCTCTCAGAAGTTCCAATAAATGCTCCTAAGATAAAGCGCCCAAGGCACAGAGGTACGTGGATCCCAAGATCTTAGGGTGCAGCACAGGCTTTGCCCTGGAGTCCAGACCTCAGGCCTACTGCGAACAGTTAGTACTGGTTCCCACTGCCAGGCTGAAATATTTATTTGAAAAATTGAAAACACAGATGCAATGTATTATACAAAGAAAGGTCTTCATACCATAATAAAAGTATTGTTGGAAGGGAACAAAAGCCAGTGGCTACCTGCCCTGGGAAGGTAGGCACTCAGTGAAAAATGAAATTTTATTGGGACTATTCTAATGGAGACTTGGGGGTAGAGATTAAAAACAGAAGAAAACCGACCCAACCCCATCCTTACAAACCTATATTTGAGTTTGTTTTAAGTTTGAGACATTTGTCTTATCATCTAGATTTAACCAAACCTCCTCAGCTTGTCCCTGTGAGTGGAAATCAGTTTAATTTAGGGCCTTCAAACCTGAGGTAGTTGAGGGTCACTGGAAAGACATGTCTGGGACCTACTCTTGGAATCGGGTCCAACGGCACCTAACCAAGTCTATCTCTCAAGGCTTTGATGCCTGGAACGTGGCAGGCAGTGACACCCTTGTGTTGCTGGTCCTATATTTGGTCTGGACCTGGGCGACAAGGACTGAGCAGTATGTAGCTTTCCTTATTGATGGCCGGCAGGCTCTGGGGTGATGGATTCCTAGGCTATAGGCATTGTGGACACTGGAGGACCCAAGATGGCTGAGAAGGGACGAAGCCGCTCTGGCCGGAAGGTTGGGGGCAGAAGGCTTTCATTGGCAGGAAGAATTTTCAGAGACTTGGAAAGGCATAGAAAGTAGCAAGACACTTGGCAGCTATTTAAGACCAGGGTGAAACGGAACCAGGAGACCCCTCCAGAGTGAGGGGTCGTGAGAACTTACCAGCTGCCAGCCGAGAACCAGCTCTTCCCATGAGCCAAGAGGCCAAAGCCAACTAAACAGACTGAAATGATGCATCTCTGTGTGTGTCCCATTACTTGGCCTAAACCTTGGTGTCTGATCTGGTAGCTAAAAGAGGTTCTCCCTGGCACTGGGTTAAGGACTCATGTTCATGTGGGATCCTAGGGACACCACTACGGGCAGCAGAACCAGCAAATAATGTAAATTTGAATCTAATTAAAACTCTGTGCTTGGATATAAAATAATCCCACCAGGGTAGGTCTCTTTCTCTGCGCTTTCCTGATCACGTACACAAGTATCCTTACTCTAGCAGCACCAGAGCACAAAATTAAATTACAAACTTAAATGCCAGTCACGGCGGAATTAGAACCTCCCTTCCATCCCAAGGCGGGATTTGGTTGGCATCCTGCCTGATTAGGTCCCAACTACACACACTCATCAGATTTCAGTCACTAAGGAGGTTCAAGGACTCACTTAAAAGCTTTAAGATGTAATTTCTATTTTTCCTTAGGGTATTTCACCTGTCGGGGGTGAAACACACTCATTTTAGATGAGCCAAGGTAGAGAATAACTTGAGTGGCATAGTTAGTGAGCTGAGCTGTTACGGAATACTTACACTACATCTGACAGTGACACTTGGGTGACACGGATCAGCCTGTGCTCTGTGCCTTCTTGACTGTTTTATTACTCAAGCCGAGCTCGCAAGTCTTAAAAATGACTTCTCAGTGCGAGTGTTCTTCGGAGAACCCTAATATGGCCTAGTATGCTCAACTTCCACCACCATGCATCTGAGTGGTTCAGACCAGAAGTGGGCACTAGGTGCCACTTTTGGAAAAGGTGACCCACAATGACAGTACATTCACTGGCTGAAGTGGCACAGATGGGCCAGGGATGCCACATGCCGCTCCGTCTGGATCTTAGAACGGAGAAACGCTGAGCACACAGAAACACTGAACGTACGATGGGGCCGCTTTCTAAGGGGACCCCTTGTGAGCCCAGCATTCCCACATCTGGAAATGGTAATCTGAGTTTCGGGGAGACAGTGTTTTAAGTGTCTCACTTAGAAAATACATGGACCAGGAAGGGGAGAAGGAAGTCAATTCACAGTGATTAAACAAGTCTCACAACCTGTCATGTCACGCAGCCAAACTCAGCCGCGCTGCCACGGGCCCAGGTCCAAGGAAGTGCTCGCCTGCTGCGACCTGTGAGCTGCTACAGAGAGAGAAGGAAGACGCTGCTTTTCCAAGAACGGAAGGGCACTTGATGTTGGGGGTCCATCGGGAGTGGGATGGTGCTGTCGGCCTCCCGTCTCTAGGCAGCTGTGCCCTCTGTCCTTGTCCTGTCTGCAGGGCAGCACGAGCCGAGAACACAAGGCCTGCAGGAGTCAGAGCTAGTGGCCCCCACTCGTGACCACCCTGCCCCAAACGCTCTGAGGAACCTGCTTGCTCTTGGGATCCAAGCCTGGGACTGCCCAGGGGCGGCACCTCGGCCTGGCCTGGGATCCCTGATGACTGACACTGCAGGGCAGCAGTGCCAGGCTTGCCAAAGTCACCTGCAGTCCTGACTGTTCCAAGCGTCTCTGTGTCGGCTGTCGAGGCCAGAGGGTTAGTAATAAATACGAAGGGCCCACACCGAGCACAGGGCTCTTTCCTGACGCACAAGAGGGCCTGCTCGGCCGGGTCTGTTAGTTGAGTAGCACATGGATTATCTTCCTCAGATTCCAGAGGATGCCACGGCAGGCGGAGGGAGGGAGGAACTGGAGGCCCCTCTGACACTCTCCTGCCTGGGTGGAAGCAGGTACCCGCTTGATGTGGTAAGGACAACTCACCCCAGGGAAGTAATGTTGGTCCTTGTGCCAGCTCCGCTCAACCAAGTGCTAGGGTGTGTGAGCCTGTCAAGGGAGCTCCAAGGAGAGAGACCCCGGGAGCCCTGGCCATGTGCGCTCTGGCTCAGGTGCCCTCTGGCTTGTGAAGGTGGACAGAGGTGTTCCGCTGGCGTCCAGCATGAGGGAGGAAAGGCACTCGCTCTGCTTCAGCCTTCTGAGGAGAGCTGTCGCCCGCCCCTGGTGAGTGGTCTCGGCTGACCGGCACTCGTTCAGCGGGGCACTCGGCGAGGAGGCTGAGTGGGAGCACCAGGCGAAGCCTGAGCAGTACCGTGGCTGTGCGGGGTGGATCCCGGGGCTCAGAGCTCCAGGGAGAGTTGGTTATGTGAGCGCAACTTCCAAAACCTAAAACCAAGACTCTAACGACCACCATAAGAAGCAGTGGGGATCCATGGAACGGCCAAAGGAAGGGAGAATTGCCTTGCTGTTCTCAGCCAGGACGCCCCCGCCATCCTGGCTGCACTCCGGGAGCGTCCTGGCGTCGAGGCCACCAGTCCTCGATGCTCGAAAGTTTGTGCAAATGATGAAACGGGAAGGACTGTGGGGAAAGGGACAGAAAAAACGTAAGATGGTTTCTTTTCAAGCTCTGACAACAGGACGAAAAAACCCTCTAAGAAGGCCACTGGTTGCTGTGTGTGATAAAACTGTGGGGCTGGCTGGTGTCCTCCCTATCGGATGGGCCTGTCCTCCTCGCCTCCTCGAGGCCAGGCTCACTCGGGGCCGCACGGGGCAGCCTGCCGGGACTCCAGGAAGGCAGGGGAGACTCTCAATCATGGGTCCAAACGGAGTGTTACCAAGGAGAAACTCTGCAATTCATGCAAGTCCTTCAGGCTGGTCAGTGGCTGCCAGCAGGACCCCAGGGATCTGTCCCGAGGCCAGACACACACCGAGTGGGACAAGGACTTACACTGACACACGGCACGATGGCTCGCCTCTATTCTTTTTCGGGTGCTGCTTCTTGCAGTGTCGGTGGAGATGCTTCAGTTCCTAAAAGACAACGATAATTCATGTCATGTGGCATTTCATGCATGCATGCACTCCGTGAACCAACCACATGCTACCATGCTGGGCTCTAACATACATGACAACCACGACGAAGGTGTGACCATCTCCTTCCCAAGTTCAGTGTCTAGGGGTCACTACAACAGACCTGTGGTTGGTTTCTAGAGCTGGTCAGCTCCAGCAAGAAGCTGCAGTCTTGGTAGTGATCCGGCCGGCACCTCGGACACGTGAGAAATAGCACAGCCAGCCAGCAGGTGAGAGCGGTCTGGGAGCTAGAACCCTGCTCCAGCTCTCGAGCCTTTCTATTTTGGTCACCCTAGCACAGAAGTGACTAGCTTCTTTCAGTATTTAGATGGGAATTATCTATAGGAATGAGGTAGGAAATCACTGGCTTTGGATAGAAACCTGTCATTTGCTTGCCCCTGGCCACCAGACCTCTACTGACCATGATTCTGTGCTGAGCACGAACTAAACTCCTGCCAGGACATGGCAGCGAGCGAAGCTCAGTGCTGGGGTTTTGAAGAGTGACAGGAAAAAGCTTCCAGTTCACTATAGTTTGCCCCAGCTTTCGGCTTAAAGGTTATTTACAAATGGAAACGGCGCTGAGAGAGAGCAGGAGGTGACGGATGGGCTCTTCTTGTTCCATCGCACGGAGGGGGGCCCCAGCATGCAGCTGCCCTGCCTTGCTGTGACACTGCCGGTCCTCAGGGCAACTCACCTTCCTCCCAGCCCTCAGCAACTCCAGCGAGCTCATAGTGCTTTTTCCGAAGCTCCCCTAGTTTCTGACGCTCCTTTTGCAGCTCATTTTCCAGCTCCAGCACCCTGACCTGTGGGGAATAAAGTGGAGGTTTGCTCTGATTGGCTCTCAGAGCTCTGGCTCCTTCTGACCGAGCCCTGCTCCTCTGTTCTGTTTCCTTCTTCTGTCCTGCTTCCAGAGCTCACTCAGGCTTCAGCTCCCACTCTGCCTGGCCCCTGTCCTCTCCCCGTGACCTCTGTGGAAGGCAAGCCCAGTTTCTGGGCCTCTGGCAGTTGCCATCTGGAACAGCTCTTGGTTTAGTCGCTATATGGTGAGCTCCAACCTCGCTGCAACCCTCTTCAATCCTAGCTCCCTGGAAGTCCAGGGAGGAGCTATGATGTTTCTGGTATCTCGGGAGTTATTACTGTTATAGGGAAAAGCATGGACAATCTTACTATAGAAGGGGTGGCCCTTAGCTAGCCCTTTTTCTCATCAGCTTTATTATTTTAAGAAATATTTGCTGAGCACTCAGCATGTACCCTATGTGACAGGTGCTGGAGACACAGGTGAACACACAGGCAAGGTCCAGATTTACTATGCAGAGCAGGAACTAGGTGAGCAAGATAATCTCAGACAAAAGGAAGTAACATGACAGACTATGGGTCTATCACACGGCTGAGGGTTCTCTCGGGAAGTCACTGTCGAGCTGAAACTGACAGGGCCAGAACAGGGCTGTCTGGAGAATTGGGGAAGGATGTTCCACACAGAAGAAAGAGCAAGAGTGAAAGCCCAGGGGCAGGGAAGAGCCTGAGGTGCAGGAACGAGTCCCAGGCGACCCGTGAGAGGGGACTGTAAGGTGATGTTGAGGAACAGCCACAGCCGGTAGGAGTTCGGGTATTATCCTAGTGCGGGGGAAGCCACTGGCAGGAGTGAAGCAGGGAGGTGACATGACAACCTTTACATCTTTAAAATATTGCATGGAGGATGAATGAAACGTAGCAGGTCAAGAGCGGAAGCAAACTAGAGGCCTTACAGCTGTGATTTCTTTTTTGTTTCTCAGCTAAACTGGTATAGAAAATGTAAGACATCCACAAAGGACAGAGAGAAGCACGCACAGTGCCTTCCCTTCTTCCATCCCCAAACGCCCACAGCCGGATGTGTCCCAGCAGCTCTGCTGGGCTCCCACTGCTGGCCTGGAATCATGTGACTTTACAGGTCACATGACATTTACAGGTCAGGCGCTGGGCTTCAGAGATATGGACGGCTTAAGGCTACATGTGGAGCCTCAGAGTTGTCAGGAGTTGCAGAAGGACTGGACAGAGAGGGTGAGGCCAAGAAAGAAGCCACAGATGACCCCAATGTCACCCAGGTGGGTGGCAGTGGTGGTATTTACAAGACGGAGAAAATGAGGCAGCAAGTGTTCCACTTGAGATGATATTTATTAGAGGCAATGAACAGCTGGATACGTAGAGAGCTCAAAGAAAAGACCTAGGCCAAGAGAAGACTATGGCATTTCTCAGCATATAGATGGTATTCACAGCCAAGAATGACTAGGTGAGATCACTAAGCAGCAGTCCTGTCAGGATGTATTAATTTTGTTGTTGTTAAACTGGGGATTGAACGCAGGGTCCTCATGTCTGCTTGGTAAACAACATACTATTAAACTACATCTCAGAATATTTTGAATTTTATTTTGAGATAAGTTCTCACTAAGTTACCTAGGCTAGCCTGAAACTTGCAACCCTCCTGCCTGAGTAGCTGGGGTTATAGACCTAACCTCTGTGACTAGCTTCTTTCAGTATTTAGATGGAAATCTGACCACATGACTTCTAAAGGACGCTGAGTGAACTTTAATAACTCCAACCTGGATTTGAATCCAAGACTGATGAAAAGATAGCAGATATTTTTTTCAAGAATCCCACTAATTCCTGTGGTGAATGGCCTGGCTGTACTGAACCAGGGAGATAAATGGCATTGCCTCTGAATTATCATTGAGTTTTATTTTCATTTATTTATTTTATTTTTGATAATTTCTATTTTTCAACTAAAGGTCATATGTACTTTGTACCAGAAGTTTTGGAAAAATTATCTATAGGAATGAGGTAGGAAATCAGGGCATGGTGAATCAGCTGGACAGTTTGGCATGGCCTGTCAATCATGGCCAGGACATATGCAGAACTGTGGCAGGACGGCCTGGATCTGATGTCAGAATGGGGTATAAAAGACGGCAGCCACTGGCCTTGTGGCCGCCATCTTTCTCTTGCAGTAGCCCTCTGTATGTGTAGGGTATACTTTCTTTTCCCACACTTCTTTTCTTCTTACACTTCTTTCTTCTTTCCTCCCTATTTTTCACTTTAATAAATATAAACTTTCAATGTTCTTTCATTGTTCTATCCAGTTCTTTGAATAGGACAAGAGCCTGGAAGAGACCCCTGGGCACCCCAGCATCCAGTGACAGTAAGACTCTTAATACAGTTTGGTGTGCTAAGGAGATCCTTAACATGTCTAGAGGAACTAATCCAAGATCAGTGGGCAGGAGTCTGGATTCTGATCTCTGCTACTCATCTCTCCCATTTCTGCTGAGTCTTCTAACATCACCAGCGTCCTAACCTGGGTTAGTAGGAGCAGCTGTGTTCATCCCCCCAGGTTTCTATCCCTGGGAATAACACTCAGGGCGGATGTCTATGCAGGGGAGATCTCTAGACTCAGAGATAGTGAAGGGGCTCTCACCTGGGAATCCATCTCTTGGCGTTTGATTTGGGTCAGCGTCATGCTTGAGAAGTCCATATTGTCTGCAAGGATGGAAATAAGTTCTTGTGAAAAAAAGCCCAAAGCCAATGCTTTTCTGGAATGCTTGGCCTGCCATGAGCCAACAAGTACATAGAAGAAACTGAGGGGTAAAAAAGAAGGAGAGACGAAGGGGGTACTTCCCCTCCCCAAGAACTATCCAGGCTTGTAGGTTTCCCAGTTAGCTATTTCTTTGCAAATGCACTTAAAAGCTTGTCACTGTAGCAATATAAATGGCATGCTTATGTGATACTCCATATTAGTAGAAAATAAGTAAGTATACATGCAAAAAGATGAAAAATAAAGAGCATTTAGAAGCAGAACTATGGAGGCCAAGGATTTAGCTCAGTGGTACTGTGCCTGCCTCACAAGTACAAGGTCCTGAATCCAATCCCCAGTACCAGGGGAAGAAAAAAAAGGAAAAGAAATAGAATTCTCGGAAATTGAGATCATGGAGTAAAACGGATGTAGAGGATAAGCAGGGTGGAGGAGAAAGCAATGCTTGTGAAAGGCTACCTGACTCTTCAATCTGTGATTTGCCAGAGATGGTTGAGGTCACCACCCCCGCTGTGGCCTGGTTCACACCCCGAGAAGCCTGCTGCAGCCGGCTGAGGTTGGGGCTATCCTTATCCGCTTTCACCTGCCGGGACAAAGAGGAATTTAGGATCACACACTCGGAGCACCAAGGGCTGGCTTGAACAGTTGGTTTGATGGTTCTTGACAAACAGGTGAGCCCCACTTGTTATCAATCAGTTTGAAACTTCTGCCTGTGGAGTCCTCTCTTGGCCTACAGTCTAACCAGTCCTTGGCTTGTGGGCTCTGTGGCCCCAAATTCTAGCTTTCTCACTTACTTGCATAAACTTCTCCAGTTATAAAAGACAATCTGGGCAACAAAGAAATACGAACAAATTAAGAGTACTCACTAGGGAGGACAGTGAGAGCTATGAGAAGTCTGCTCGCCAGCTTTGCACAGGATTAGCTGGGGCGCTGGTTCAAATGGGGAGACTAACAAGGAGGGGCCAATATGGGACACATGGAATCTCACGGCCACGCCAGGTGGCCCCCTCTCCATGTCCCCTGCACCCTATCTGAGTGCTCCTTGTTCTGGGATTCCTACTTAGAAGCGGGTAGAATGGGACTCTAAGGGGTAGAATGTGGGACCCACCCTACCCGTATCCCCTGGCCCTGGGGTTGGAGCCATTGTCCAAGGCCTCTAACTTTGCCAGGCTCTATAGCACCCTGGGGAGTCCGCTAGGGCCTTACCTTGGACGCAGCCACAAGCTGGGCGGTGCTAGCAGCGATTTCATGCGAACACACCAGCAGCTCCTCAAATTTCCCTCTGCCTTGGACCACCAGATCAGCAGCATCCCTGCCAGTCAGGAAAGGAAAGGGCGGACAAGGTCAGGACAGCTGCATGCTCACTCCAGCCCACCCATGCCTGGCCCTGGCTGGACAGCGGGACAACCTGCCCAGCCCGCCCTGTGGTGCTCTGGGAGAACCAGGTCCCTTTCCAACTTTTAGTCCCACTGGTTTCCTTGTCAGTGGTTGTCTCTAGGGGCTGCTTTAGTCTCCTCCCTGAGCTATTCTCTGGTGTGGACCAATGGTGGGGGGGTGGCAGGAAACCCTGGGCCCAGACACTTACACCATGATGGTGGCTCCCCAGCCTACAGCTTTGGAGGCTGAGATGAGTCCTTCTGTCCACCGCGAATTCTTGGCATAAAATTCCTTAGGGGATGCGGTACCCTGCAGAAGTGGAAAATAGTAACAGCTGTTTTTATGGAGTGCCTGTGATGTGCCAGATGCTCTTCTGTATAATCCTACCATCTTCACTGTCACTTGGATGGAAAACATCATCATTCCTAATTTACAGGTAAGAAAAGTATGATTTAACCCTCGGCTTGGTGGTGGACGCTACTGCAGGAGGATCACTGCAAGTTCAGGGCCCACCTAAACTACAACGTGAGACCTTATTTAAAAACCAAAAATTGTTATTCAAGGAGGCAAAAGTATACTTCCCGAGGGCATGTAAGGAATAAGTAAGAGTATCTCCCCGGTTTTCCTAACTCCCAATGCCTGTGGATCGCTGTAGATGTCCCTCATGGTCCAAGGGTCCCATATCTACAGATCAACCAACTATGGACTGAGAACAATTGGGAGGCTCAGGGTGTAGCTCAGGGGCAGAGCGCTCGCCCAGCACGCGTAAGGCTCTGTGTTCAGGCCCCAGCACCACAAAAAGTGGGGGAGAGGATCGCGTCTGTACTGAAAACACTGCCATTTTATACAAAGCATCCACGCATGCGTGGATTTTGTATCTGCAGCGGTCCTGGAACTACTCACCAACAAC
>PVIR01040904.1:0-13052 GCA_004026965.1 Petromus typicus
GGGAATCGAACCCGGGTCCCTGCGCTTGCAAGACAGGCACCGGAACCACTGAGCTAACTCCCCGGCCCGAGGAGATAATATTTTTATCTCCTCATCCTTGGACGATTCCTTTTCATAAAGAAGGCAGTGGTACCAAAACCAGGGAGTCTTATGACACTTGAGCTTCATTTTTCCAGATTAAAAACTGCAGTTATTTTGGTATGCCCCATTTTTGCGGGCATTTCATGATTCTCTTTGGAAGGGTTTATAATTCTGCTGATTTTGTTCCATTACTATGAATAAAATAATTAGTGAATCTTAACCCTATTCAGGGTGCTTAGTAAATACTAGTCCCTTGAATTCAACCATATCAATAAATCTTAATAGAAGGAACCATATTGTTTAGATGTACCAAGCAATTTTACAGCAGAAAGAGGAAGACAAACAAAAAATATGACAAAGAAGTGAGGTGATTATTGGAAATTTTAACTTCAGTTTTGTTTAATTTGTCTCAAAATGAGGTATTAGTTCAATCAGAACTTTAAAATATTCTCCAACATTTTAGAAGTTGAAAGTTAAATGAAGTCCTATAAACAATTTTACTGTAATCTTCTAAAATTGGAAATAAGATGCAGAATTCTTTTGAAAATGTACTAATTATTAAGCTAAAAATGTGAAAAATTATCTTCTAGAAAATTGAAATTTCATATTTAATTTAGAAAAATTGATTCTCCACGTTCTTTTTTACAGAAAAATGTAATATCAAGATTGAGTTTCAAATAAACATTCTTAATGTTGCTTTTATCCTTCAGAGAAAGTAATGAACTTTCCATTTCCATTAACATACACACAAAATGGGAAATTTATGAAGATAAATGACTTCAGTTCCACTTGAAGTTCTGGTATGATGATCCTGTGTGTGCCAAAATTATGTTTCAAACACAAAATAGATGAGACTGGCTGGAAGAAAGGGGCTCAACATAAGACTGGACCAGACTTATGAACCAAGCTCTAACGGCCATAACCTGTCTTGTTGACTAGGTCACCAAACCATTCTTTATAATTGTGTAAGCTGTCCCTGCCTAAAAATATTTCTAGTCTAACCTAACAAAGAACAAAAAGCCTAACTACCTGAAATGTCAGGGATCTATAGAAGCAGTCGGGTCACAGGAAACTGTCACCCACAAACCTGGTGAGAGAGACAGGCCAATACACACTCAAAATTCAGCAGAGCAGAAACCCAAGAGAAGCAACCTTCCTGGGAACCACTGCTGAGCTAAGGAAACCAGAGCTGTATTTAGTGAACTGTGGTGGGCTTGATGGGGATAATCCCAATAATTAAAAATTACAGAGGACTCAATCATAGGAGAGCACCCAACACTTCTGCAGTTTACCTTCAGGAATTTGATTTGACTCTTACAATGAATATGAGAAACATTCTCTTGCAATTTGCAGGGGGGAAAGGCACAGGAAACACTTTGAAGTATATCACTGAAGCCTGTTTGTAAGAAGGTCTGCCTTCAGTAGTAGCTATTTACCAGGAGTCTAACCTTTTGGGGCCTTTCCAGAGTCTTAACTATTACGGGAGAAGGGAAATATTCAGCTCCAACCCACTCTAGCCATCTTTGTTCTACCAAAACAGAGAGAAGGAGAAGCTCAGAAACACTAGTGAAATTGATAGTCCACAGGCATAACTGACGCAGAAGACTGAGGCCAGGCTCAGGATTTAGCTCAGTGGTTCGTGCTGCTGAGTTTTAAGCACAAGGTCTGGAGTTTAATCCCCAGGACCAAAACAAATAAACAAAAGCTATGTTGAAAAACACAGTAAACATTAAAGCAAGACATATATTTTGGGAAACTTGTAATCATCAGGCCGGGAATTTAAAACAACAATTAATATGCTAAGGCTGTAGTGGATAAAATAAACAGTATGTAAGAAAAAATAAGCTATTTAAGCAGAAAGATAAAAAATTCAAAAAAAATTGCAAAAGAATACTGAAGATCAAAAACACCTCCATTGCAATGAAAAATACCTTTGTAGGCCCACTGGTAGACCAGATACAGTAGAGGAAGAGGTTTCTGGATTTGTAGAAAAGCTAAAATGTCCAAGAATTCAAGAACAAAACAAGAACAAAAAGGGTAACATGGAGTGAGAATTTTAAGAAGAGAAGCAAGAATCAGAAGAAATATATCAAATAATAACAAACTGAAAATTTCTCCAAGTTAATGTCTAAAAACAGTCCACAGATACAATACAACCAGAGAGCAATGGTGAATGAACACAATGTAGACATACTGCTTCCAAATGATAGAAAAACTAGATTTAGACATATTATATTCAAGCTATAGGAAATCAAAGATAAAAATATTAGGAAAAGAAAACACATTGACCTACAGAGAAAAAAGTACAAGAGTCATATCTAGGAACTTACTCATGATTTCTAAATTCTAGAAATCAATAGGTCCTTCTGTTGGTGAATGGTTATTAAAAGAAAATGTGCTATCAAGCTATAAAACAAAATACAGCTGTACTTCATTTTACAAATATAATAGGTTTTAGGAGTTTTGTAAAGATGGCTGCATTTGTTTGGCTGGGAAAGGTGGCCAGGGTCATGTTTTTCATCCATGTAGTCAAAAGAGTAAAGAGGAAGAAAATCTTTGCCAGCTGCTCTTTGGGTTAATACCCAAAAGGTATGAAGAATTTTAAAACTTTATACTAAAAGCACAAGAAATTTAATGAATAAAATCAGCAAATAAAAAAGAAAGAAAATTCACAAAAGAAATTCAAATGGCCAAAAATTACTTGAAAAACACATTTACCAATCAAGGAAATTAAAATCAAAACTGCATTGAGATGACATCTCAACCAAGTCTGCATGCTTATTCTCAAGAACAAGAAGTATTAAATGTTAGCCAAGTATACAGGGTTAGGAGAAGAACCCTATACACTTGTGATGGGAATACATTTTAATATAGACATGAAAATCAGTGTGGAGTTTCCTTTAAAAATATAAAAACAGAGTTAATAAATGACCCAGTCATATCACTCCTTGATATTCTCCTGATGGATTTAAAATCAACTCACAGGTTTAGAATCAATTTACTTATTTAAAATCAGTACCTACATATCCATGTTTATAATAGCACCATTAACAATAGCCAAATTATAAGTGAATCATGGGTGGCCAACAATATAAAAATTAATAATGAAAACATAGCATAGATGCAAAATGGAATATTTTTCAGATATAATGAGGAACAAAACCATGTCTTTTGCAGAAAAAAAATCTATAGAACCAGTGGTCATCACGTTAAACAAAATAAGTGAGATTCAGAAAGACAAGCGTTGCATATTTTCCCTTAAGTGTGAAATCTAGATAAAATTACATGAAAATAGAAGGGAGACTATCAGACAAGAGGAAATAGATCAGATCAGGAAAATGAAGAGATGGAAAAATGAGGGGAAATGAAAAAGTATGTCATACTCATGTGAGAAGATGTCATGGCAAAACTCATTACTCAGTGTAATTCATATTCTGTCTCAGATTATGGAGTTGGGAAGCAAACCTGGGAGGAAGAGGGGAGAGGCAGGTAGGGGAGTAAAGTTATCAATGTCTGTGTGGACACCTGCTCCAATCTGATATCAGTAGTATTTATCCCAAGTAGATACTGATAATAAAAGTCAATAAAAATAGAAATGAGGAAAACTTTAAAGGTATCTTTTGTGCTGGGGATGTAGTTCAGTATTTCCAGTGCTGGTCTCACAAGCACAAGGTCCAGAGTTTGATCCCCACCCAGTAACAACAATTAAAAGTATAGTTTAAATGAAAGAAATCAATCTGAAAAGGTTACCTGCACTACTCTAATAACATTACATCCTAAAAAAAAGTCACAATCATTTACACAATGAAAAGATCCATGGTTTCTAGAGGTTGTGGGTGATGGAGAAAGAGCTAGATATGGCACAAAGAATTTGGAGATAAAGTTGTGTGTCATCTATGATGCTATAATGATAGGTACATGTCATTACACATTTATTAAAACCCATTAAGCATACAAAAGTATGACTGAACCATAAGTTAAATTATGATCCTGGGGTGGTTATGATGTGACAGTGGAGTTTGTAATAAGTGTAATGTAAGAAGTGTTTTACTGCACTGGGAAATACCAATATTAAGGATGACTAAGTGCATATGAGCGCAGGAGAAACACAGCAAGTCTGTGAATGACCCTCTTAATTTCTCTGTCTATATTAGCTAACAAGGTATATCAGAAATGTCTCTTAAAATTAGAGATGATAACTTTTTAAAGTATTTCTGTGATACTCAGCCTGCATCAAATTATTCTCATTATAATCACTCCTGTTCTATAATTCTTTCATGGAGTAAATCTCATCCCCCAATGGAATACTATGCTCAGTAACTACTTTTCTCAACATTCTGTATCCATTACTCAGAGACCGAAACATTGTTTAAGATCTTCCCGGCCACCTATTACCCACATCTGCACTTACAGCCTTTTTTATGGCTTCTCTTGCTTCTGCTTCCCATGAGTAAAGAGTAAATCCTGGCTTCTCTCTTGCCTGGTGGGTCACTTATCTTTCTTTCCTCATGGGTTGTATCTCAGGTATATTCCTCTCCTTTGTATCCTTATCCCCTACTCTGTATTTGGCCTAAATGAGGAGGAAAAAGAAGAGAAGGGGAGGAAAAATGACATCCCAGATACACGTGCTGTCTTTGGCTCACGTATTTAACATTCTTGAGCTAGAACCCAAACCATCTACTTGGCCTCTTTAGGCCATGATCTCCTGACTACCAATGACAGTGATTAATTATTTTCTTGATCAAAATTGTTTGTTTTGTTTGATAGGGTAACACATCTCTCTATGTGCTTTACTTTCCATGAGAAAGTGTTGTTAAATTTATCATTATCAGAAGAGAATAAAATATTCAGTTCTCTATGGCGCTGTGTTAGATGCTTTAGGAAAATAGACCCAACAGCACTGGTTCCTGTCCTTCAGAAGTTATTTTATGATACATAAAAGGAGATTCAGCATACATCTTAAGATAAAATTCTACAGTATTTGAAGGGAATGTAATTTGTTATAGTTATGACCCAAGGTCTTCAGGAGGGCCTACCAGGAAAGACGGATGTTAAAAATAGTATTTTCCTATTTCAAAGAATTTATTAAATATATTTATCAATTTTTTCATGAGATCAGTGATTCATGGCACAGAAACAAAACAGAACTCCGCAGTGGGTTTCTAAACATGGCAGGCTGTTCGTCATTGTCTCTATGGTGTTTTTCTTCTCCCTCTTTCTCATATTTCTAAGTTTATGTTCTTTGGGAGTGATTCCATAATTTAAAATATATGATTTCAAAACAAAACCTAGGTACTACATAGAATTTTTAAACTTTTCCATAGTTAGAGGAAATGAGTGTGCTTGATATATAAGTACTGTTTCAGAAATTACTAGATGCATCTTCTAACAGTTCATACTTGGAAATATCATATCCAGTTATTTTTTAGATTGGACAGTTTCATATTTATGCCCACACTACGACAGATTTACCCAAATAATTCTTGATCCTTGTTATATAAATATGATCATTACAGGCCAAGGTAAAGTCTCAGCTAATGCTACAAGGAAAATATGGCTGGAAAATGTCTAATATGCCCAGAGCTTATTATTGTCAGCCAATACCACTGTAAGACAAGCATACAGGGAAGAATTTTTCTTTAGCCTTTTAAGATAAACTTTAAACTGGACTATAAATCCAATTATAGGTGGAAAATGAAATGTGTTCCACTGATCAAGGAGAAACATACTATAGCACCTGTCATTCTCACATGAAGTCTGATAAATTTCCTTCAAGAATAAGCTAAGAATAAAGCTAGATAGGATGACAGAAAAAGACATTTAAGGATCATGAAATAAACCAAAGAAAGACAATAAACTGGGAATCATTTATTTTGGAAAAACGTCTAGAGCTTCAAATAAGCACAACAGGAGACTTCATTACAGCTATTACAAATACACGTAGAGAACTAAGTGAAATTGTGTTCAAAGAATAAAGGGTAATATAACAATAGAGACCCAATCCATAGAGACTCTCAATAGAGACAGGTAGAGTTTGAGATAAAACCATACTGACATTTAGAGCTTACAAGGATAACCAAAACACAAAAATTGTAGAATGAGTTCAATAGCGTACTTGAAAAAGAGGCCAAAATAGAGCCTCTATAGTGCAAGGTGGATCAATAGACTTGCTCAGTGAATCCCTCTTTTTTTTTTGGTTTTGTTTTGTTTTGGGTTTTTTGCAGTACCATAGACCCAAGTCAGAACCTTGTGCTTGCCAGACAGACACAGTGCCCCTGAGCTACATTCTCAGCCCAAATAGTGAGAAATATTAAGGAAAAATACTCTCAGAAATGTTTGGTACTACGTAGAGCACATGACATATTTGTAATGAAACTCCTGGCTTTTTATCACAAGAAACTAGAAGAAAGTAAATAAATCCAGAGTGAGTAGGAGTTATACAATGAAGTATAAAGTAAAAATGTAAACATGAAAAATTAGAACAACAAAAAAAGCATACAAGACCAAAAGATTACTTGTAAAATAATACTGATAAACCTTTATTCAACCTGATTATCAAATATGGAAAGGATTAGGAACAAAAGAATATTTCCAGACCCTGAATAAAATTAAAAGGGGATATTAAGAGCTACCACAGACAACCATCTGCCTACACACTGGACAAACTAGATCACATGTACAAATTCCTAGAAAGGCACAAATTACCAGAATTTTTTTCAAAAATGGGTTTGAAGAGCTGAATGAATCTAGATCAAGTAAAGACTTGCAATTGTTACTTGTCAACATAAAAGTGCAGGTCCAAAAAAGTTCACTAGTGAGGAAGAAATACTATTCAGAGTGTACAGAATCCATAAGAAAAGTAGAAGAAAATGAATTTGACCTCTTTTAATGAAGCTAATATGACCACAATACCAAAGATATATCACAAAGGAAAACTAGCCTCGTGAAAACAGATGTTTATCTCCTTTATGAGACATATTATCAAGTAGAATCCAGAAACAAATTTAAAAGGATTACACACTATAAATAAGTGGGCTTTATCTTATCATATCCATTGTTTTAAGACAAGGTCTCTCTTTTGTAGTCCAGGCTGGCCCTGAGCTCAACCTTGAACTCACAGCAATCCTCCTGCCTCTGCCTCCCGAGTACTGGGATTACAGGTGTGAACCACCACAGCTGGCACTGTGGTGTGTGGTACTGATTGCTGGTGGGAGTGAGTCTCCACTCCCAGCATTGTTGTACATGGTTACCCAGGATGGAGCTCCCACCCTTGAACTTGCAAGGTAGCAGCTGGAACTACTGAGCTAAATCCCCCGCCATGTCTTATCATTTCTACACAACAACATACATGGGTTTTTACTCAGTTAAATAAAATAAGAAAATAATAAATTCAAATTTTCTTGAATGCTGTGATTTTTTTTAAGAATCCTAAAGTATATGCATATAAAAATTATTAGAATCACTACATGAGTTTAGCAAGGCCCCATGGTGCAAGATTAATATAAACAAATTGATCATACATACATGTTAGTAACAATTCCAAAATGAGATTAGGAAAACATTTCTATTCCTAATAGTAATCTGAAAGAGTAAAATATTTAGAAATAAATTTAATGAAGGCCTTACAAGACTTGTTCATTAAACTACAAGGTGGTATTGGGTGAATATCAAGAACTAAATAAAGGCAGAGCTATTTCAGATGGACTGAAATTCTCAACAGTGATAAGATGGAAATTCTTCCCACAGGAACTATAGATTCAGTTAAAGGATGTGTACATACTAAACTATTTCTCTGGTGTGATAAACTCAAAGTGTAAATGAGGGTCAAAATGTGTAATACATAAGGTAAAGTAGTAAGTAAAAGTTCAGAGGGGAAGGGGAAGAAAGGTGGTGGGGAAAGGAAAGAAAGGGAAGGAAGACCAGGAGAAAAGGAAAAAATAGAAACAAAGTTTTTGTAAATGGTGGGGTGGAGAAGCAGAAGGAAAGGTAGGGGAGGGGCAAAACAAGAACTCAGTATATAGGGAATGGGAGGTTGCAGGGTAGGTGGGGGAAGGGGAAAAATGAGAATCAAGTAGTGTCATATTCTGGTAAAAAAAATCTCAATGTTGAATGTGATGATGATGTGTATTCATAATGTTCCAATTAAGATTTGAATAAAAAAACCAAGAACTCAGTAAAGAATACTCTTTCTGAATGAAATCATTTGCTCTATTCCATTTCTGCTCTTCATAAAACAAATAATCATATGTGAATGATGCAAATTACATCAGTTCTTAAGCACTTTGAATGAATTTGCTAACATACACCCCATGCACTAAGCACATATGTTGATACTGCCCACACTGATTGCCACCAAATACTTTCTTTCAGAATGACATTTGTACAAAATGCAAGTGATATCTGTAGGGTGATAAAGATTTAGTCTTTGTCATTCAATATCACTTAGAGTTATGCACTGCCCTGCCTGATAGTAGGCAAGGTTCAGGCTTTGAATAATTGGAAGAGAAAGTTCCTGCCCTGGGGGCACTTGATTCAATTAGTGTCTGACATGATAAGAAATCTTTGGCCTAAAGCATCATCAAAACTGTAATGGGGTGCAGTTGAAAGAGGTCAGAAATGGTGAAATACGTTGTCCCCACTTTTCATTCCTTTTCTTCAATCCTCTAAACAACAATCAATTTTTTCATGACCCTTCTGTAAATGAGGAGAAGGCAGTAAAGGAGTCTCGTAAATATACTCCAGACATATATAGTTCAAAGCAGTACTATGCTATATATCCTTCCTGTGTCAGGTTCTATAATTTAAAACTATGTTTCAGTAAATGAATGGCTTTTCCCAAACCACTGAGGTTGGTAACAGTTCTTTCATCAAGAACTGTTGGAAGGAACATTGGATAAAAATCAAGACTGAACATAAGCATCTACATTTATTTCTTACCAACTCATTCAAACAGTTATAAAGGGAATTTTAAATTACACAAATTCACAAAAAATATGAAAACAAGATAGTTTTGTAGAGTCAAAAGTAAATGAATACATAGATTTAGAAGATACTGAACATGAATTCTAAACTGGTTGTAAGAAAACTGAAGAACAATATTCAAAGTTTCAAAAGTTTCAGAAATTTATGGCATAATTGGGTAAATATAGAAAATGGCTGGAAGCCTATTTGAGTAGGAAATAGATCTTTGTATTCACTTATTTTATGTAAAATAAATAAGAAAATAAATCTATTTCAAATAAATAAATCTTTTCAAATATGTGATCTTTAGACTTCCAATTATGATAAAATAACAGCTGCAACTACATGGTAATTATTATGCAAATGTATTTTCTAATCATTGATTTGATACTCCTAATTTTACCCTACCTGCATAAGGTAGATGTGTGTGTAGCCACAAATTATTAATGCGGAGACAGAGAAATTACTGTCAGCATACTGTATTCTGAGACACCTATGTCCTCCCCACACACATTTAGGCAGAAGATAGAAAGTTATACTCTGAAGATTCTTACCAATTTAGCAAAAAAGACAGAATTGATGACATGAAGCTTTTCTCAACCACAGAATAGCACCGTTTAGTCTTCTCCTGTTGGTACGGTTTTCAATCAATTTAGGTTTAAAAAGTAATGAGGATTACCCAGCATTTGAGGAAAGCTGCTAAAACAAAATTGTAAGGAAAAAAAAAGAGATAATATTACTGAGAAATAATTTTAAAAAATTAGGAAGAAATAAATGTCTTGCAGGGATGAGGAGACAAAATCAATTCTAGTATATCTAGTACCTGTCTGAAATCAGTAATAAAAATATTCTAGTAATGGAAGGTACAGAAAAAATTTTTAAAGGCATCCAGAGAAACAAAAACACCTTTGGACATCAAACATCTACTTATGTACTAAATATACATGAAGTGTGATCACATAATATGGTGAACATTTAAATTCTAAGAATTTATGGCAGAAAAATACACCTTACCATTAATCCCCTCAAGATATTCTCCTCTCTTCAAACAGACTTCTCAGTCCTGCCTCTTCTTGAAGCAATTTTGCAAGTCTTCTTCTATATATATCTTTTCATGGCTGCCTCAGTGTACCCTGAAGTGATTCAAAACATTAATGGCAATTTCTGTCAAATAAAACACTACAGTGTGACATTATTCAGCTTATCAGATCCGGGAAAGGCCATCTCTCTGGCACTCCCTTAAAGCCAAAAGGACCGTGATAAGGAAGCATTTTGAATGGATGCAGAACACAAGTAAAGACATTCATGAAAAGGGACTTCCAGAACTGTTGAAGAAAGTGACAGGAGTGATGGAATACTCAAGCTAATTGTGTGCGTATTTTGAGGGGAACGCATGACAGTTGTATATTTTACTACAATAAATTTTTCATATTTAAATATTCAATATATTGATCAACTTGTATATTATTACATACAATACATATTACAGTAGGTATACTTATCATACAATGTAATCAATTAGTAATATTCAATAGACATTTCAGAATATAAAAACTGAGAAAGTTTTCTACAGCCTAGGGCTAAAGGAAATGAGAAATCTAGGACAGACAAAAAGATAAAACATCTGAAAAATGAGAAGGCTCAACAAAAGAGTGAAAGGAAATAATTTACCAATAAAATAAATTAAGTAACATTTTAGAACTGTGGTATATATAAGTGAAGATAGACTAGTAGTACATAATATGATTTGTAAATTTCTGGGAACTTGAAGGAGCAGAGCTAAGTTCTTGAAAAGGAAAATGGTGATATGTAAAGAACTAAAAAGCAGAATATTATTAAACAATTTAGTATGGCCCTCAAACAACCAATCATTTGTGAGAATAGGAAGGGATTTTTTTCAAGAATGTAAGCTTCAGAAATCTAACCTCTGAAACTTTTTGAGGAATCTCCACACTTATTTCCACAGTGGGGTCACCAGTCTACATCCTCCCAGCAGTAGACAAGGGTTCTTTTCCCCCTACAACTCTTCTAGCAATTGTTATTGGTTGATGTCTTGATAGCAGTCATTATCTTTGTAGTGAGATGGAATATTAGTGTTCTTTTCATCTATTGCTCTCCAATAACCAGTGATGTTAAACATTTTCTCATATTTCTTTGATGCTTCTACTTCATCTGAAAAATGGCTGTTTATTTGAGATGCCCATTTTTAATTGGGTCACTAAATTTGAAAGGTTTGATTTTTTTTTTTTAGTTCTTCATAATTTTTAGATAGTAATATGTTATCTGAGGAACAGCTGGTAAAATTTTTTTCATATATTTTAGGTTGTCTTTTTGCTCTGTTGGTGGTTTCTCTTGCTGTGTAGAAGCTTTTTAATAAGATGAAATCTCAGTTGTTGATACTTTCTGCTAGTTCCCATGTTACTGAGGTTTTATTCACAAAGTTTTTTTTTTTTCTATGCCAATGTCTTTAAGAGTTCTACCTCCCCCATCTTCTAGCAGGTTTAGTGTTTCTGTTTTAATATTTACATCAGCAATCCATTACAGTTTCAGTTTGGTGCACAGTGGAAGGTATAGGTCTAGTTTTAATCTTTGACAGATTTAAATCCAGTTTTTCCAGCACCATATGTCAGGGAAGTTATCTTTCCTCCATTGAGGGTGTTTGTTTCTTCTGTCAAAGATGAGGTGGCTTAGTATATCTAAGGTTTTTTCTGGATCTTCTAGTCTGTTCCACTGATCCCCAGTCTATTTCTTTGCTAGTACCATGGTGTTATTATCACAGTGGTTTTGTAGTATAATTTCAAATTGGATATTGCAATATACCCGGCCATGTCTTTGTTGCCTAGAACTGCTATTCTAGATCCTTGTGATTCTAGATTAATTTTTCAATTATTTTCTCGAATTCTGTGATAAACTGTTGATATTTCAATCAAGATTGCATTGAGTCTATAAAGCAGTTTTGGGAGTAAGGCCGTTTTGATAATATTTGTTCTTCCTACTCAGGAACAAGGGATCTCTTTCAATTTTCTGATATCCTCCTTGATCTCTCTTTTTTTCTTAAAGCATTCTTTCCTAGGATGTTACTGAAAAATATCCTCCACTGGAGTGATGGGGAAAATCAAGAGGAAAAGATGCAATTCAGAGAATAGGCAAACTGACCTGAAGAGGAAGAAGAAACACGTCCTGAACACAGAGCATGCCAGTGGTTCCTGAATGGGTCTTTGGGAAAAGAACTATGGCAGAATACATGTTACATGCAATATGTAGGGGAAATGAAGATATATGCCAATGCCTTGTGTTTAAATGAGTGGTAACTATACAGAAAGCTCACAGAGAACAAGGCGAACAACAGCAGCTGCAGCAAAACATTAAGTACTAAAGGAAAAACAGTTATATGGGAAAGAATAAAGAAGTCTAGTTCCTCATTTTTATTTTCCATAAATTGTGTTTGCACAATGATGCTAATATAAATAGGATGAAATTATATTGAAGGATGGAATTCTCTTGGTGATAAGAGTAAAGAAAGAAAAGAGCCTTACCATCTTTATCTGCAAATGAGAATTCAATAAATGAAATAAACAAAACTGAAACACTCTAAGTGATACATCAGCCATGCTATTTAGAGGCATGAAGGTAAATATGAAAATAAATACTGATAATGACTAAAAGATTACATCTGAAAAGAGAAGTAAGTGAGTCTTGAGTGGGAGGCTCTACCTTTTTAACTTGCACGTTTGTTTGACTTTTAAACTATGTGTATGGATAACTATAGAGATAATAATTTAACAAAGGACAAAAAAGACACTCTGAGGTGACAATGTTATTCATCATCTGCATGCTTTTTGACATAACCTATTCTTTTTAATAAAAGGAAAACCTTTTAATTTCCTTTCCTCATTTATTCTTAGCTACTTCAAAGAAATTATTGAATTTTAGAAACTTGAAGCATGATGCTAGATGTGGCAGAAAATTAAAATTCATTTCCAAATAGAATATAGAATATATAGAATAGA
>PVIR01040905.1:0-13060 GCA_004026965.1 Petromus typicus
TAGATAAGGAACAGAGCCAATGTAAGAGATAGACGATAAAGCCAGAGTTAACTGAACGCTAAGATAAATTGTTTGAATTTTCTCCTGCAAGCAACGGGACAATAAAGGTTTCTCAGAAAAGAACAAAATGGCTTTTGAGAAAGCTAAATCTATACTGTAACCAAGCTGACTAAAGGAAAATTATCAGTACAGCAGCCAGTAGACAATGTTTTCATACTTATACCTTGGAAGACAAAGAAACTGGCAAAATCCTAAAATAGTGAGAGCAAAATAGAGCCTGGGAAAATTATGGAACCTAAAATAGGGAAATCCAGAGAACCAGGTTGGCCCCCACCTCCAAAGACGAGATAAGACCTAGAAAGGAGATGACAGATTTCACTCTCAAAGTATTGCAATAAAGTGGGAATTTTAACAGATTATTGTAGGATAGATGGGACAACAAGGAGATAGGCTAGAAACACTTATTTCTAAATTATTTACAAATTCATCGTCTGTAGTGCTAAGGGATTAAACCCAGGGCCTTTGCATGAGCTGTACTCCTATCCCTTTGCAACATTTTTTTTAAACTTTTCTAAGTCTCTTGAGCTGGGCTTGAGTTTGTGATCCTCTAGCCTTAGCCTCTTAGAGAGCTAGGCTCATATATTTTTATATTTGTGAAGTGTTTTGTCTTCTACAGCTTATTTCATGCACATTTTTCCTACTTTGAGCTTCACTATTTTGTAGGTGGGTCAGATTTTGCCATTTTTCAAATACAAAGGAATTGACATAGCTAGAAATAGTAAAAAGAAAATCCAGATGGGTAAACCCTCGCGAGGATCCACAATACTATGCTTCATTTCTGCAAAATGATATACCATGCTCACTACTTATTTCCTTAGAAAGGCACTCAATTATATCCTTCCTTTTGCCTTTAAATATAATCAGAGAAAATATTTTTCCCTCAACTGCTTCATATTACATGTTAATAGGCTATAAGTTCACTTTAGTATCTGACTGCATTCTCAGCTATTCCTTAAAGTTCCTAAAAACTTTTTAAAAATTCTAAAAACTAGCCGGGCGTGGTGGCTCACGCCTGTAATCCCAGCACTCGGGAGGCAGAGGCAGGAGGACTGTGATGTGAGTTTGAGGCTGAGCTCAGGGACAGCCTGAACCACAAAGCGAGACCCTGTCTCAAAAAACCTAAAAAAAAAAAAAAAAATTCTAAAAACTAAGTTAACCTCTGAGCAACAGAGGCAGTCACATGAAGAAATAGCAGAAATGTGTGCAAATATTCCTACTACATATGAAAAGTGAAACTATCAACATTCCAGTTTTCCAATAAAGCCACATAAAGTGTTTTTTTGTTTGTTTGATTTTTTTTTAGGTTTTTTGAGACAGGGTCTCGCTTTGTGGTTCAGACTGGCCCTGAGCTCTGCCTCCAACTCACATCATAGCAATCCTCCTGCCTCTGCCTCCCGAGTGCTGGGATTACAGGCGTGAGCCACCATGCCTGGCACTGTGGTATGTGGTACCGGTTGCTGCTGAGCATGAGTCCCCACACCCAGTATTGTATGTGGTTACCGGGGATCGAACCCGGGTCCTTGTGCTTGCAAGACAGGCGCTGGAACCACTGACCTAAATCTCTGGACCAATAAAACATTATCTTAAGAGAGACCACATTCTTGTAATTTTGAGGGAGGAGGGATGAAACCCAGGGCCTTACGCATGTTAGGTAAGTGCTGTACCACTGAGGCACATCCAGCTGCACATAACTTGTATTATAGGATACTGCATGCTTTTCAAACTTTACTATTAGTTATTTTTGTTATTCTCTTACTGTGCCTAATGTATAAACCAAATTTTATCATTGGTGTTTATAAATAGGAAAAAAAGTATTTATAGAGGTTGATACTATCCACACTTTCAGGTATCCACTGAGGGTCTTAGAATGTACTCTTGAGGATAAGGGAGGGCTACTACACACTGTGATGCATATAAATTTTTTAAATGAAAATCTTCTAGCCCAAAGAACTATTTATTGAGCTTTTCTTCCTATGAATGTTCTTATTCATACTTTTATAATTACACTTAAGTTAATATGGATTGTTGGTGGATAGTGACTTGGCCCTTCAATCTATAATTCATTCAAAGGGCAGAACAGCATTTATTAGACACAGACAATGATGCTGAGTTATGACCATTCTTCTACCAAGCGTATACTTTCAAATAATAAGAACTCAACCTCCAGCACTGCAAAAACAAAATAATAAGGAAGAGGAACTACATGTTTTTGTCTAAATCTCTCTCCAAGAGACAAGACTGGAAGAACTGTAAATTCTGGAAGTTGGAGAAATAAACAGGAGGTGCAAGTAATAGATCTGCATATTCTAAATATACAGAATCTAACAAAAAATGCATATATACTTCAGAAAAAAAATTTACAAATACTTTAATAATTTAACTAAGACACCATAAGATTACTGTAAGTTCCCTTTGGCCTCTACAATTATAAGAGGTGCTCAAAGTGGTGACCATTAGCCTGCAAATATTTATTATTTTTCTTTTCCTGAAGTGTGTATATTTTTTTGGCAGACTCTATTTATAAAATATAGAGATTCCTAAAATTGATGTGAATTAGAAGAGAATTTAAGAGATATACTGAGGATCTACAGTCTTTCCTCCTTTAAAAAAAAAAAAGTAGTCTGAGATTTTTTAGTGTCATTTACTTGAGATAAAGTAAAACTCAGACTACAGTGAAGAGAATATATACATAAAGAAAGGGTACATAAGGGCAAGGGATGTAGCACAGTAATTCTGGTGCCTGCCTTGCAAGTGCCAAGTCCTAAGTTCAATCCCTAGTACCAAAAAACAAAAAAACAACAACAACAACAAAAAAAAAAAAACAAAAGAAAGAAAGAAAGAAAAGAAAAGGATACATGACTGGGGTGAAGCTCAGTGACAGAGTACATGACAAGCATACACAAAGCTCCAGATCCAATTTGCAGAACCACACACAAAAAAAGGAAACCAAGTAAGGTGTATTTATATATTATACATCCAGAGAACAGCTAGAGTGCTTTTATGACAATGTTAAAACCAAACGAAAATAACTGTTAAATAAACTTATTTTCAGTACCAGGGATTGAACCCAACAGCTCATAAAAGTAAGCTAGGAAGTATTCTACACTGAGCTACATTCCCATCTTATTTTTTAAGATGTAGCTAAGGAGTACAAGCCAGTCTTGAGCTTGGTATCTTCCTGCCTCAGCATCCTAAGTAGACAAGATTACAAGTATGTGCCACAGTGCCTGATGTTAAAGCAAATAGTGCTAATCAGAATACTTTTTTCCATATTGCTGTATACAGAAGGATCTATTGATGGCTCCAACTTAATACTCAAGTCTTCTGCATTATTTATTATTAATCTGCCATACCTAGCCCTGTCATCCTATTAATTTTTTAAAATTAATTCTATTTATTTATTTTTTTTTCCAACTAGACTAGAATAGCAATTCCAATCTATTAGTAGTGGCTTTTTCAGGCAATGCAAAGCAGTATGAAAGTTCACATTAGAAACTTAATCACTGTCACATTAACGGTGAATAAGTATCTGGACAGTAGAAGTGGCAGGGCATAGCTTCTATGGTAGCTTTTGTCACTGTGCCAAAATACCTGGGAAAATCGATATAAAGGAGAAAAGTTCTATACTGGCTCATGGTTTTAGAGGCTTCATCACACGGCCACTTGGCTGCCTTACTCTAAACCTGCAAGTATCTAAGTATCATGGCAGAGAACTGCACAGTGGGGCAGAACTGCTTCCCTCATAGCAGTATGGAAATGCACAAAGATGTCATAAGTGGTCCCCAGGACACATGTTTCAAGTAGCCCTGGTGACTCCCTCCAATCAGGCTCCCCTCTACAGACTTTGCTCCACCTCCCAATAACACTATCACAGAGGACAAAGTATTTGACATGTGAGGTTTTGGGAGAGTAAATTTCCAAACCATAACAACTACCTATTGCAAATCACTGAATAACCCAAGGAAAGGGCCAGGGATTTAGCTCAATGGCACCGTGCCTGTGTTGCCTGCTCAAGGTCATAAATTCAATCTCCAGTACCAAAAAAATCGAATAACTCAAGGGAAGAAAGATCTCTCAAATTCTTTAATTATATCAAGAAAGTTAAGTGAGGGCTGGGGATTTAGCTCAGTGGTTCCGGTGCCTGTCTTGCAAGTGCAAGGACCCGCGTTTGATCCTCGGTAACCACATAACAATACTGGGTGTGGAGACTCATCCCAGCAGCAACCAGTACCACATGCCACAGTGCCGGGCGTGGTGGCTCACGCCTGTAATCCCAGCACTCAGGAGGCAGAGGCAGGAGGATTGCTGTGATGTGAATTTGAGGCTGAGCTCAGGGCCAGCCTGAACCACAAAGCGAGACCCTGTCTCAAAGAACCTTAAAAAAAAGAAAGTTAAATTGTCATGTCTCTCTTGTCCCGCAAGGAAGAGCACAACACACTGCTGGAGGTGCAAGCCTAGAATTCTTCTTCTTCATTATTTCCGCGTTAGCTCCTTTATATACCCTGGTTCGGCACGCCCCCAACATAGCCTAGACTCTTCCAAATAAGGTCAACGAAGCAAGTTGTTTTTTACTCAGAGGCAGAGGCCTATGCCCCTTGGCCCAGTGCCCAGCGCCATCTTAGATCGGCTCGCCACATTAAGTGATAAAAATAATCTCTGGTATGGTGAATACAATATTTTTATAGTACTTTATATCATATTTCTCCCAAATAAGACCTAAAGCAGAAAATAAGCCCTAGCATGATTTTTTAGGAAGTTCATAATGCAAGCTCCGGGTAAAGATCTTCAGCCAGACAGAAGCATTTAATACAGTGGCACCTCAGTTTGTGTTTGTACCTACATGTCTCACTAAAGCCTCATGCAATTATAAGTGGGACTTCTCGGAAGTAGGTGGATCTAGTGTGTAATGCTGTGATCAAAGGTGTGTGATTACTAAATCAGCCCACTGACTGGTCTGGCACAGTTCTGGGTAAGATTAAGGATGCCCCACTGTGAGTGTGAGTGCTACTCGTTCTCAGGGCAGATAGCCTAGGTAAGACATACGGGACAGGAGGAGGCCGGCTGTGGTTGCTTATACTTTGCCACCTCTGCCTACTGCCCCCCATGAACTGTTTCTGCCCTGCAAAGCCTCTGTGCCACACTACCTTGGAGCTAGTCAACTATGAACTGAAACAAACTGTGAGCTGACTCACACTCTCCTTTAACTTTGGGTGTCAGGTATTTTGTCTCAGCAATGAGAAAAGTAACCAAGACAGGCTGCAACCAGAATCACAGAAAGAATTAAGTTTGTAAGCTGAGGTACCACTATATATCCATTACAACACACTGATGTACTGAATTATAAAATAACTTTTACATGACATTGCCATCAACACTTAAAATAAATAATATAAATTATAAGCATCTGTAAATACCCAAGTGAATTATTTTCACTCACAAATGTATCTGATGACCATCTACTATGGAAGATTAAAATTAACTTCTAGCATAGCAATTTGTTCTCCACATGAGTCAAATTTAATTTTTTTAGTTAAAACCATTAATATGCTCCCCCACATTCTCTGGTAGAAGAGGCAACATACTCTTTAATATATACCTTAAAACAGCAGACGGGTAACTGTTATTTCTATCTCGTTCTATGACCTGGCTTCTGCAGCCCTCCATCTTCCTGCTCCCTGATAGACATTTCTCTTGACTTTGCTCACTACTCTTTTCCATCTGTTCCAGGATCTAAAAGGTTGATTTCCACAAGCCTCACAACTATATGTCGTCGTCCTCTTTTCTCCCAGAATCCAACCAATGGGAAGTAACCACAGGAGGAAGGAAAGTGTGGTTGATGGGTTTGTTATTTTCCCAGCATCCATCTATGGACTGGAAAGCATTCTATTTTTCTGAGACCACAGTTCCACGCACTTTTACAACTCTATAGTTCTAGCAAGTTCCAGTCAGTACACATTCCTACCTCACTCCTCAGGCCCAGATATAAATGGTTTCCCCTAGGGTGCTGCATCACTTTTAACTCCCTTATGCTACCCCACATTTTTGGGAACAGTCTTCTCATTAAACTCTGCTAGTTCTATTTCATTCTTGTGAGTCCTCTAACAGCTTCCTGAGGAAACGTCCATGGGGGTAGATTCTTTGATATTTTGATTTATTTGATACTAGAGAAATTTTTCTAATCTCTCCCCCTGCCCCTGAGTACAAAGCCTGTGCACACTAGGCAAGTACTCCACCAGTAAATCACATCTCCAGCTCCATCTCAGTTTCTAATGCATCCTGTTTTTTCATTGCTCTCTCTAAGAAATCTACAGTAAGACTGACCCTTCTGTTGCAACTACTACAGAAGAAAAAAACACTCATATAAACATAAAAGTTACTTTGGTATAAAATGTGTATATGTATGTGTGAGCAACCAATAATGTCCAGTTGGGAACAATACAGAGATGAAGACATTATGCACTGTTGACTGTATAAAAAAATAATATAACTAGATATAGTGACACACACAATCCCACAACTATGGGGTGCTGAGGAAGGAGGGCTGTTAAGTTTGAGCCCAGCCTGGGCAACTTAGTGATATACTGTCTTAAAATTTAAAAAAGAAAAAAGGCAGGAATATTGCTCAGTATGAAGGCCTTACTGCCACAAAAACCAAAAAAATGTTATCAATATACACAATATTGTTTTAAATGAATATATCTAAAAAGTGAAAACAACAGACCTCATAGTTCCTACTTTCTAACTTTTGCAAGTTGGATATCTTATAAGATATTCACACCAAAAAGCATGTTTTACTTTTTATAATGCTGGAGAGAAAAAAATTATACAAAGATATTATTTCTTAAAAACAAATGCATAAAAGTTGGGTATAGCGGCAAGCCTATAATCCCAGCACTTAGGAGTATCCTAAGTAATCTCCAACAGCTCACAGTCAGCTTGGGGTACAAAGAAAGGTAAGAACAGCGTGGGCTACACAGTAAATTCAAGCCCAACTTGAACTATACTGTGACATCCTATCTCAAAAATAAAATAAAACAAAATTAAACTACAGAGGACCATCAACACTATAAAATATAATGGCAGAACTGGAAGTATGATTCTGGTTTAGCACCCTCTCTAGCACTGCAAAAATAAACAGTGAGGTTCACAAATCTAACTGCATTGTTTTATCACGTTAATAATTCTCAACAACACTCAAATAATCCTAATTGGCAAATTCATATGGCTATTGTTTTCCATATAAAGTTTTGCTATCTCTTTGAATCAATTATTTACTTTAACACACATCTAAAAGTTTTATGCCTCAAAAAAGCACTGTAAGACATTCCAACTTCTGACCCTAAGTGATTTGCAGCTTACTAAGAGAAAAAATATGCTCCAAAGGTCAACAAATTAGTAGATGATTACCTCTACTTAGATGGATTACTGGTATGCAAATAAAAACACAACAATGGACCCTGGCATGGTGGCCAAGTCCTGTACTCCTAGTGCATGGGAAGCTGAGGCAGGAGAATCTCAAGTCTGAGGTCAGCCTGGGTTACAGTGTCCAAGGCTTGTCAGGACTATATCGTAAGAGCATGTCTAAAAAAGAAAACAGAACAAAACAAAAAATAAAAGGAAGGTGGGGGAATAGTGCTTTGACACTACAGAAATACTAAGTAACTTTTAAGTTGTCAGAACGAGAATATTAACCAAAACCAAAACTCGAACAAAGAATTATTTTGAGAATTATATATAAATCAGAAGGGACAAGAAAGACTATTTTCAAGGTCAAAACTTGTGTTGTGGGGCCAGGGATTTAGCTCAGTTGTTACGCATGTGCCTAGCAAGCACAAGGGCCCAGGTTCGTCCCGGTTAACCATATTCAACAATGCTGGGTGTGGTGACTCACATCCACCAGCAATCAGTACCACATACCACAGTGCAGGTGTAGTGGCTCACACTTGTAATCCCAGCACTTGGGAGGCAGAGGCAGGAGGATTGCTGTGAGTTTCAGGCTCAGCTGGGCTACACAGTGAGGTCAGGGTCAGCCTGAACTACAAAGCAAGACCCTGTTTCAAAAAGAAAAGTGAAAAACAACTTGGACTAACGTATGAGAGTCAAAGGAAAAAAAACTAGTAAAGCTCGGCAGAGGCTTGCCACAGTGTTGCATGCTATAATCTCAGGGCTCTGGGAACATTCAAGCCTAGTCTGGACCATTTGTGACTGAACACGAAAATGAATATTTCAATTCAAAAGCTGTGGATTCAATTTCTAGTATCTAAAATAATAAATAAAAGCAGGACAGAATTTCATCTCATTGTGTAAATAAGCTATTCTTCCCCTTATTTTCACTTTTGCAGAAATGAAAAATCTGACTTCAGTGAATAATTGCAATTTTTTTATGTTTTAGAATCTAACAATCAATTCCCAAGCTCCTATAAAACTACTAATCAAATTATCATATAACTTACCTAAAATATATCTAAACACAATAGTTCATCACGACCTCATTTAATACCACAAGCTCCGTTTGTACTTGATCTCCCTCTTATCTAATATTCATGGAATACTTAACAGACACCAGGTTCACTGCCTTTCTGATAGTGCTTTCCTGAGGCACCAACTGATGCCCACTAAATTAAGTATTACTACAATCCCTATTCTGTAAGGAAGGACTCAAGCTTTGATAAATTAATTTGCTCAGAGTCAACCCCAAGACCAGAAGGTGTTTTAGCAAAGTCAGAAGTACTTACTCTTGGCTCTCGGTATTCTAAACGGGTGCAAGCACTGCAAATACACTGTGCTGCCTTTCGGTCAGTGCCTGTGGAAAAGCAAGAGAAAGCAATTTGCAGATTTCACCTGTAAGTTGATGTCTTGGAAAAGGTTAATCAAAATCGTAACAAAGCTGGGCGTGATGGCCCACTTCAGAAACTGAAGCAGAAGGATCTCCAAGAGTTTCAGGCCAGTCTCGGATACCTAGCGAGACCATGTCTCAAAAAAACCCTTGTGACAAAGCTACATTTCCTCCCAATTCAATATATTTGTGGTCAAACTAGAACATACAAAATTATTTTAAATCTCGAATTCACAATATATTGGAGGTATGACAGAACAGCTTCTGATATTAACATTGTAATCAAAACTAAAGTTTAAACAAATAAATATTAAGGACGGGATTTAGCTCAGTGGCACAGAACCTGCCTCTCCAGCACCAGGATGGGAGTTTGATCTCTAGTACTACAAAATAAAAAAAATTTTTTTAAATAAATGATAAAAATGCAAACTGAAACCAAACTCTAGCATGTGTCATTCTGAGCTGTTTTTCAGTCTTAACACTTGAGACACCAAACATGTGACTATTGCCCTCACACCACCTAATTTCCAGTTCTCCAGACAGCCACTGGATATCAATTCAATTCACACACCATCTCCCTCACCTCAGATCCCATAAGACTGCCCTAGTGCAGATGCCAATCCCAAGTCCTTGGCCTCCTGTAATTCAGACCATGCAGCTCCCTCTTCCTCAAATGCAATAATTTGCTAAAGGGCTCAGGAACTCAGGAGGGCATTTTACTATTAATGGCTTATTTCCCCTGCAATAATGATAAATACAGCAACCCAGAAGATCTCCAAACACTATTCTTTAGGTCTGCTAGGAATCAGTCACCGGCATGACTGATTCAATCACTGGCCACAGGTGACTATCTCTACTTTCTCACCAGACCTCAGGAATGGGACTGCTGGAACCTCTAATCATGTCTTGATCTTTCTGATGTCCAGCCGCCAACCCAGATCTATATAGGGTCCAGGTAGGAAGTGTCTCCCTGCAACAAAAGGCACTCTTATCGCCCCTATCACTGAGGAAATTCCACAGATGTCAAGAACCAGAGACAAAGACCAAACACACATTTCTTACTGCATCACATTAAGCACTGACATGCTCAGGGCTACATTAAACACAGAAACTATGATAAAAAGCCATAGCTCCTCTACCTTTAAGAAGTTCACTTACAATTTATCTACTTAAAATGCTTCCCTTTGAGTATATTTTAAGCACTAACATGTCTTCCTTTAAAATGATTCTAATCTTATCAAAAAGTCAGTGTTAAAAAAAATTAAGTCAGGTTATAACTATAAGGGCAGGTTATAATATACAAAGTAGAAAAACCAGGGCTTTGGGATCAAATTGAATTCTAATCCTTGCCATCACTTATAATAACCTCAATTTCCTCATTTGCAAAGTGGAAACAAAATATTGATAAAGAACCTGAAATGTACCTGGTGACATTTAAGAAATACATATAAAGACTATCACATTGCATAACATATTAAGGATGGAACAGGGAGACAATCCTAGATAAAGAGATAAAACTAAAGGTATTATGATTAAGTTAAATGAACTATTAGTCTTGTTCTAAAATTTAATACAAAAGGTTAAATTATGTAGTATAAAAGGCACAATTTCTTTGAAGATGCCTACAAAAAAATTACCAAATTTTCTCTCATGAACTGTTTTCTATTTTGGTTTTTTTGAGACAGGGTTTTGCTATGTATTCAGGCTGGCCTTGGACTGACTAGGTAACAAAGGTTGGCCTCCAACTCACAGCAATCCTTCTGCCTCAACTTCCCAAATGCTGGGATTATAGGCGTAAACCAACATGACCCACCTGAAGGCCAAGATCTTTAAGTGAATCATTTGAAAAACATTTCCAAGTTATTTATACCTAACTTCATAAATTCCCTTCATAAATCACCTAGATCAAGATCATGACCTGATTTCGATGAATTCCTCAAAAATTATATGTACAACAGTGTATATTTCAGGGCCCAAAAGACCATCAAATGTCCAAGACAATTTATTCAACAGTAGAATCTTTTGTTAATACCGAACAGTTAAATTTACATCCCTGAGATATAGTACAGTTTCTAATATGATGTAATTTGAATTTTACTACTAAGACAGAAAAACCACTACTTTATGCATTAGTTTATTTTCTACATTTTTTGATCAGGAAATATTCCATGCCTTTAGAACATAAATAAGCATAAAACAAGTGTCACAGCCTTCAATAACTTACACTTTAGTTTTGAAGCAAAGGTGCTTGCTTCAGCAGCACATATGATAAAACAGTTATAAAGAAAGAATATACAAAACAGTTAATGCATATTTCTCTAAGGCAACAAATTAAAAACTAAAATGTAATGTAATCATTTCCTCGTAGCAGGTGCATGTAAGGTTCTTAGGGAAAGCAAGACTGGACAAGTCAAATTTAAATGAAATGATGAACACAGATTTTTTTTGAGACAGGTCCACCACGTCCAGCACTGTGGTATGTGGTTCTGACTGCTGATGGGTGTGAATTTCCATGGCCAGTATTGTATGTATTCACCAGCACTATTATATGTAGTTAAGGGGATCGAACCCAGAGCCTTGCACTTGAACCACTGAGCTAAACACCAGGCCCTGAACACAGATTCTTGGAGAGGGGTTTTTGCTTCTTGAGACAGGGTTAGGGTTCTGTAGCCCAGGCTGATCTTGGAATCCCTGCTACCCTCCTGCCCTAGCATCTAAAGTGCTGGGACACCATACCTGGCTAGATTAGAGGTATTCAAAGTATGACCTGTTTGTGGATCATTTAAATAGACTATAGTGGATTTAGTGGATTGTAACCTAATTTTTTTTTTTTTAAGACAGGGTCTCGCTTTGTAGTTCCAGGCTGGCCCTGAGCTCAGCCTCCAACTCACATCACAGCAATCCTCCTGCCTCTGCCTCCCAAGTGCTGGGATTACAGGTGTGAGCCACCACACCTGGCACTGTGGTATGTGGTACTGATTACTGCTGGGCGTTAGTCTCCATGCCCAGTATTGTATGTGGTTACCGGGGGACTGAACCCGGACCCTTGCACTTCCAAGACAGGTGCCGGAACCACTGAGCTAAATCCCCAGCCCTATAACCTAATTTTTTAAAAAATGAATATTGGCACATACCATGTATAGCTAAAGATGCTGTTTTGAAAAATTTTAAAATTGAAATATATAGATAGATATGTAAGTATTGGTTCCCAATGTAATATGTATTTCTTACTGTAGGTCTGGTTGAGAGTCAGAATGCCAAAATTCAAGATAAAAGGATGGCACCAACAAACCCTGAGAAGAAACAACCAACTACAGTCATCCTCTAATACGTACTGATTCCACATACGTAGATTCAGTAGATCAGTACAGTAATTTCAACTATAGATGAAAAATATTTGAAAAAAATTGTACTGTGTATGTACAGACTTTTTCTAATTACTATTCCTTAAACAGTACAAACATTTACATAGAATTTACATTGAATTAGATATTAAAAGAAATTCAAAGATGACTTAAAGCACATGGGAAGATATACAAAGGTTATATTAAAATAGTACATCATGGATAACAAACAACCCCTCCTAGATGTTGAATGACAATTCAAACTGAAAAGAACAACTGTGCTTAACTTCACTGCACAAGTGGTCCATTAAAAGATGGTGAACTGGGGGTTGGGGATATAGCTCAGTGGTTCCGGCGCCTGTCTTACAAGTGCAAGGGCCCGGGTTCGATCCTCAGTAACCACATAACAATACTAGGCATGGAGACTCACCCCAGCAGCAACCAGCACCACATACCACAGTGCCGGGCGTGGTGGCTCACGCCTGTAATCCCAGTTCTGGGGAGGCAGAGGCAGGAGGATTGCTGTGATGTGAGTTGGAGGCTGAGCTCAGGGCCAGTCTGAACCACAAAGCGAGATCCTATCTCAAAAAACCTTAAAAAAGGGCCGGGGAGTTAGCTCAGTGGTTCCAGCGCCTGTCTTGCAAGCGCAAGGACCCGGGTTCAATTCCCTGGTAACCACATAACAATACTGGGTGTGGAGACCCACACCCAGCAGCAACCAGTACCACATACCACAGTGCCGGGCGTGGTGGCTCACGCCTGTAATCCCAGCACTCGGGAGGCAGAGGCAGGAGGATTGTGATGTGAGTTTGAGGCTGAG